>BQNB010043682.1:1125-45360 GCA_026074375.1 Tanacetum coccineum | reverse complement strand
AAAACTCGTCTTTGGAAGCTGGGAGTAAAAACTGCCAGGCGAGATCAACATAGTGTTCAAAATAGTTGATGAGTACTCGATTAGAGTAAATACGATGAAGGTCCTTATAAAGGAGTTAACATAGCAATTATCGTATCAATTCTCCTATTACAAGTCCCGCCCATACAAGACTTATAATACTTAGATTCACACATAAATCCAGGTAAACAGAACTGTGACGGGTTTTGTTTACATAGCAATTATCATATCAATCCTTATATTACATGTCCCGCCCATACAAGACTTGTAATACTTAGATCCATACATAATTCCATGTAAACAAAAATTATAACGGTCTTCGTGTTATACAATATAGTATAAAGCTATGAAGAAAAATAATGTCCTTAGAGACCATTGTTTAACTTACAATGTCTGAGAACGAAGTGAGACCATTGCGCAACCCACAATGTCTGACGAGTAGAATGAGACCATTGTGCAACCCACAATGTCTTAAAAATATTCTGGTATTTATATAATAACTCTTATATAAATAAGCATACGATATACGCGAAGGGAATGCAAGCATATATATATTATATATATGTATGTCACGTAAGCACTTAATGCAGCACGTAATGTAAGCACATAAGCAAGTAGCGTGTATGCACTTTGAAAATGTTTGATGTGATGCAATGTTTGTGAAAACGGTTATAGTCTAGGGTAAAATATGCAACCTAGTTCTCTATAACCAGTGCTCTGATACCAATCTGTAACACCCCCAAAAATCATACAACGCAGCGGAATACCACATGGGGTGCTACTTCATAATACACAGCGCTAGATACAAGAGAACGACCTCTAAATGTGTCGTTTGTAAAACAATCTCGTTGATTTTCTGAAATCAAAATAATAGTTGTCCCATAATTGCATCACCATGAAAAACTTGAATGTAAAGACTCCAATGCACATCAAATAATCCAAGCATCTAATTCACCTGAGAAAAACATGCTTAAAAGTGTCAACATTAAAGTTGGTGAGTTCATAGATTAGTTTAAATATGAATGTAAGTTTCAACTGAATGTATTTGTCCACTGTATCATCACAGTACCATGTAAAAATCCCAAAGATTTATAAAGAATGCACGACACATTTTATGTCACCAAAAGTACCAATCTTATCCCAAAGATTTATAAAGAATGCATGACCAATTTAATGTCACCAAAATGTTTCAAGTATGTATTTGTTGGGGGCCCTGTAGTCCCAACGTGATCCGACATGTTATAACGTTCGTTCCCAGTGATAGCTAGTCACCCGAACGGGGGTTGTCAATCCCGAATAGATCTATTTTATATCATTCGCGTGGACATCACGCTATAACGTTCGTTACCGGCGATAGCTAATCACCCGAACAGGGATCCACACCCGAATAGATCTATTTCATAACATTCGCGCTCACCCTCCAAGTGATTTACAGTTCATGACGCTGTGACGTAGACTTGTATGTACCCATTTCGGGCAGTGATACAAAATATATATACTCCCGATACCGGTGTCCCCTCCAAGAACACCCGGGCAGTAAAGTAAAAATATGTACTCCCGTTACCGGTGTCCCCTCCAAGAACACCCGGGCAGTAATTTTGTTGTTATCAGTTCAATCAGCTGAAGCAAAATCCGAAATCATTTCAAACGTAAAGTATGTATTTGTGACCAAAAATGAAGTCAAATAATGTATCCCATAGCGAGCTATGCAAATAAGTATGTAAACCAATTTGTAATCAATCATGTAAATGCATTTGCAAACAAGCATGTTCTCACCCCAAATATATGTAAAACGAGTAAAAACAGGGGAGCTATAAACTCACCTTGATCAAAGACCACGATCAAATAGCCCAAATAAATCACAACCGAATCTGCAACGATCTCGGCCACGACCCTATAATTATGTCGCTCTATTATAATACACGTATTTAAATACGATTAACGATGCGTACATCGTAACGACGAAATCATACATATTTTAATATGTATACATACTATACATGTGATGAGAAATCCACTTGCGCGCCTTAAAGCCTTAACCCTTAGTATATTTTGTGTATATATACTATTTTCCGTCTAATATAACTTATCTCTAATATTTAAAGAAAGTTACTATTTTTAGACCTTCCGTTTTTAAAACCAAACAATGATCTTAAAACATTAATTGATAAATACATATATTAACTCGACCTTTATTATAACATTCAAAATCCGTACTCATAATGTTTTAATATTAAATTAAAATATCCTTTGACTTTTTACGTTTACCTTTAGTATTGACGCCTCATAATCCTCAAGTTTTAAAACTGATAGCCTTCGCTGCAAAGTAAAAATTTCATTAGAACAAACTTTCGTGTTCGCCTGGGAGAAAAAAAAAAAAAAGAAATAAAAAAAAAATGAAACGGAAGGCTAAACGGACTCGAAAGTGCTCAAAAAATCGTTAATTAATAATCTGTCATATTTAATATATATTAAAATTAACTTATTTTCTACTAAAGTATATATTTCGATTACACTCCAGTTTCTTCGTTATTTGGATTTAAAAGTCCCGTTTTATATCAAAACGTCCGTAAATTTGTAAACCAAAGTCTAACTTATCAAAATCTCGAATCCCGAATCCCATGTTCCGTTTTCTGCTATTAATTATTCGTTCCAAAACGCGCCATAGTTCGTTTTTAGTTCAACTCTCGTCTAAAATATATCTAATATCGCTTATACATTAATATCAGTCCGTTTTAATATTATGAACTTATATACTAGACCGCGCAAGTTTTAATAGATTTCATCACATTATAATTAAATCGATAAAATAAATGAAACAATTAATATATTTATGGTGCAAAACAAAACGCACCCTTTTTGTGTCTGATTATCAAACCAAACAAACCCCCGGCTGTCCCGGCTGTTTGACAGCCAACCCAAACAACCAAACGCACCCTATTTGTTTATTAACCAAACGGACCCGCTGCGTTGGTAAACCAAACGCACCCTTTTCGGTGTCACAACCAATCCAACCGTCCCCTCCCCCCCGGCTGTCCCGAGCCAAACCCGACAACCCGGCTGTCCCGCAGCCAAACCAAACACCCCGGCTGTGGTGGCAGCCAACCAACCACACCTTTTGTTGCAAACCAAACCCGACACTCCTTTTGTTGATAACCCACAACCCGACCGCACCCATTGCGGCTGACCCGAAACCCAAACCAACCCAAACTCGACGCACCCTTTTCTGCGATATCCCATAAAACAAACACCCCTCGTCTGTTATTGATATACCAAACCCACCCTTGGCTGGTGGTTTGACCCGACACCCCACGCACCCTTGTGGGTCGTGGTGGCTGCCGAAACAAACACGCCCTTTTGTTTTTGTTAGTAAACCAATCGCACCCTGGTGCGAGTCTCATGCTAAACCAACACACCCCCATGGCTGCGAACAACACCAACGCACCCTTGGCTGTTTTTAATACAAACCAAACGCACACTAATTGGGTTATAAAACCCAACGCACCCATTTGGTGATACCACGAACCCACGCACCCTTTTTGTTATTATACCACCGAACGCACCCTTGTTGCGACTGCGAACCAAGAACAAACGCCCCTATGTTGTTAACATACAAACCGGTTGCACCCTTGTATCGAGCGCACCCTTGGTGGTTCGATTGTGATGGTAGCGAGGATGGTGGAGATGGCTGTGGAAGGTGATGATGATGTATAGTGGTGTATGACGATGGTGGTGGAGAAACGCGAGTGGAGGCGCGTGTTATAGGGGATCGAGTAGATCGTGTTATGAGGACCATTTTTGGAGTTGGCCGGAAAACTCGCCGGAAAAGTTTTTCGGCGGCGGCCGGTGGTGGCCGGCGGCGGTGGTGGCCGGCGGTGGGTGGTGGCCGGATAATTGGCGAAGAGAGGGAGTATATGAGAGTGTGTGTGTGTATAAAGATGGAATGAAATGAAAAAAATATATAAAAGTTTTATTTATAATAAAACTTTAAAAATAAGTGACAAGTTAATAATAGTTGAGGGTTACTTGTGTAAATATCTAATGTAGTTTTTATAACTTCCGGTTCGGGACTCGTTTGAGCTAGATATAACGGCTCGATCAACGCCCGAAACTTGCGCCATTGTTTTATCATCATTTTTTTTCTGTAAAAAAAGTATTATTGTCATCTTCTTAAATTAAAGTCTTCTTGTCAAAAGAAGTTCATCCATATCAAGCTTAGAGTTCATGATGTTTAGATTAGGCACTTACATCTATTTGACTACTATGTCTTGAATCTTACTTTGTATCATCATCATACATCACTTAGATTGGAGGTTGGATGACTTATGTTTTAGGCCTTAAAACACAAGGTTTGTTATGTTGGGTCATAAAACATAACAAGTTTGGTTAAGGTGTCGACATTTAGCTTAGTGTAGGAAAATATTATAAGCAACATAAGGGTTTGTTATGTTGGGCCACAAAACATAACGGGTTTGGTTGTACCCGAAGAAGGACTCGGCATTTTAGATTAGTCTTAGTAAACATTGTAAGCGACGTAAGGGTTTGTTATGTTAGGCCATAAACATAACGGGTTTGGTTGTACCCGCAAAAGGACTCGACATTTAGCTTAGTGTCAAAATATATTATAAGCGACGTTGTAAGGTTTTCTCCGCCGTGAAAGGAGCTTGTTGACTAGTGAATTGACTCTCGAGTTGGGGACTCTGGGAGTGGAGTAGGGCGAAGAGGAGCATCGTGACCGAACCACTATAAATCACCGTGTCCGGTTTGCGCTTTCTTTTACTTATTGCTTTACGTTTATATTTTCATTTATCGCTTTACACTTATATTTTCATCGTGCATATGCTTGTGTGGTTTGTTGTGTTGATTATGTTTATGTCGTGGCTTGATGCTTATATAGTATTTATTTGAGACATGCTCTATTATATATAGTTGTTGTAGAACAATTATTGACACTCTTCATATTGCATCTCACTTGATCGGTTATCTGATAAGAAAGATTTATGTTTATAAACGAGAGCGTATTCAACCCTCTCTACGTTTTCTACATATATTAATACTAGTTTACTATTCTTTTTAATTGCAAGGCAAAAAATGTGTATTACAGTTTGCTTTTTCTTTGTATATGGAAGATTGCAGTTGTTAGTCTCGTTTTTAGTAAGGTGATGGTCATTATGTATTCTCGAGCCTTGTATAGGAAAACGTAGCTTTACAGGAATTGTTTTAAGCTAATTGGGCCTAAGTTACGGGCTTTAAGCCCATTAGTGCTAGTTTCAGCCCAAAGAAAGCCCAAGTGGCTCAATACCTTCTTAGGGTATAAATACCACCCTTATAACATGTTAGGAGGGTGCTGGTTACATTTTCTTTCTAAGTAATCCATCCATTTTTCTTTCTTATTTCTTTCTCTCTCTACATTCCCCTCTCTCTCTAGATTTTGTAATTTTTATGTGTTATGATGTGGATGATATAATGTAACATGTGGTATCAGAGCCAGGTTAAGATCCTGGGACCTGTGGGTTATGGGCCCATCCCACTTCTGTTGCGCCACTCTGATCAATACAACTTAATAGTTGTCAACACATATGCAATTTTTGAGGGGGAGAATAGTGATTAAAATGTGATCAATATGGCTTAATAACGAATAAGATCTTTTGTATATAAGTGTGTTCCCGTCCTCGCATGTGCAAAACTTTTTCATTATATGATGCGTATGTGTATAGGGAGCCTTTTGGTGATATAGAAAACTCTCAATGTGTAATAAATGATTTCTCGAACACGTTGATTTCTTTTTCAATGGTTTTATAGCTTTTGAACAATGCAGTTCAAAACCCGGGCTTCAAGGAATAACTTATGGATAAATCAGTTCATGACTCGATTTTACTTATGCTCCGTCAACAATAACATCTCAAAAACCAACTGAACATGAATTGGTTTTATAGTTCGAAGCTATGCATGATGATTATATTGGTGGTCAACAGTCAGCTGCTCCAAGAACTCATTTTGCTACTCCTTCAAATCAGAATCTTTAGACTCCAAATGCATCCACAACAGTTGAAGAATCTGCACCGACACCAACAAATTCATCTTCACAATCTCCAAATATTCTAATTACTTTACAGGATGTTGACGAGCTATCACAACAACAACATGTTCAGCAACAAGATACTTAAGCTCCACTCCAACCTGAAATAGTTGTTGATAATATTCCCAATGCTATGTCTGATGGAAATGTGTTTGAGAACCTATTTGCTCCACCATCCACAAGTGCAGCTGAATCATCATCTTCACAATGTGTGGATCCATCGAACATGCATACGTTTTATCAACCGTACCAACATGATTACCAGTGGACTAAGGATCACCCTCTAGAACAAGTGATATGAGAACCCTTAGGACCAGTTTTGACAAGAAATCAGTTACGAACCGATGGTGAAATGTGCATCTACACACTGACTGTGAGCACTATAGAACCAAGAAATCTCAAAGAGGCTATGATCGACCCTGCATGGATTGACTTAATGCAAGAAGAGCTTCTACAGTTCAAAAGGCTTGATGTATGGGTGTTAGTTCCTGCTCCAGATAACATTAAACCCCTTACATTGAAATGGTTATTCAAAAACAAGCATGACAAAGAGAACACGATCATCAAAAATAAGACTCGTCTGGTTATGAGAGGGTACCGTCAAGAGGAAGGAATAGATTTTGAAGAATCTTTTGCTCCGGTTGCTAGGATGGAATCTATCAGGATATTTTTGGCATACGCGGCACACAAATCATTCATTGTATTCCAAATGGATGCGAAACTACTTTCTTGCAGGGTTTGTTAAAGGAAGACGTGTACGTGTGTCAACCCGAAGGTTTCATCGATGCTGATCATCCAAGTCATGTCTACACGCTAAAGAAGGCACTTTGTGGGTTAAAGCAAGCACTAAGGGCATGGTATGACGAATTATCAAAATTTCTCCTACAAAATCACTTCAACAAAGGAACCATTGATCCTTTGTTGTTTATAAGACGCTTCAACGACGACATCTTAGTGATACAAGTCTATGTAGATGATATTATCTTTGGTTCTACAACCTAATTTTTTGCTGACCTTATGAAAAGCTGCTTTGAAATGTCAATGATGGGGGAAATGACGATTTTCCTTAGCTTATAAGTTAACCAATCCCCCTATGGCATCTTCATAAACCAGCCCAACTACGTGTTAGAAATCCTTAAAAAGTATGGAATGGAAATTTGTGATCCTATTGGCACACCAATTGAGATCAAAGACAAGCTTGACCTTGACAAGAATGAGACTCTAGTTGATGCAACGAAATATTAAAGCATGATTTGTGCCCTTATGTATCTTACGTCAAGCAAACCGGACATTGTATAACCTACTTGTTTATGTGCTTAGTACTAGGCCCAGCCAACCAAGAAGCACCTCAAGGAGGTTAAAAGGATCTTTTGTTACCTCCGGGGAACTGTCAATATGGGTCTCTGGTATACGAATGATTCTGATTTGGAATTAATGGATTTTTAGATGCTGATTATGCGGGATGTCGAGACTCCTTCAAGAGTACTTCTGGTGGAACTCAATTCTTAGGCGAAAAGCTAGTGGGCTGGTCCTCGAAAAAACAAGACTTTACGGCTGTCAACCGCGGAAGCAGAATATGTATCTCTATCCGCTTGCTATGCCCAAGTCATTTGGATGCTGACACAGTTAACGGATTATGGCTTTCACTTTAACAATATTCCTATCTATTGATATTCTAAGTCAGCCATAGCCATATCCCGTAACCCGGTCCAACACCCCAGAACAAAACACATTGCTGTCCGCTACCATTTCATAAAGGAACATGTAGAAAAGGGTACGATTGAACTGTATTTTGTCAAGACTGATTACCAATTGGCCGACCTTTTCACCAAAGCCCTTTTAGTGGTTAGGTTTAACTATTTGGTTTGTCGCCTTTTTATTCGTAGTTTGTCTCCACATAAGCTTGAACGTCTTACAAAATCACATTAATTATTTGTATATATTTATAAGAAAAGCAAAATATAAAAATATAAAACCTAGAAAAACAAAATACAAAATTGAAAAAATTTCAAAAATACCAAAAATAATCTTCTCTGACATGTCTCTCGTAAATCGATAACATTTACGCACCTAGAAATGTTGATTAATATTGACACGGGTATGTAAATGAAGTTCGAGCAAGAGTTTCAAAAGTTTTCAAAACATGTCTCTTCAAATTTTTCTCTACGACTTCTATGTAAATGTCAGCTTAGGACTCAGACTCCAAAGAAAGGAAAATGTTCATTTATGCACATTATACCTAAACAACGGGAAGTTCATATCTTCTCGGTCTTAAGCAAAGTCATATAAACATTCAAAGTTTTGAATGCTCAAGAGAAGTACAAAGGGAAATGATGTTAAATCATATATATCTCACATATTTTCCTGTTGAGCACAATTTTCTAAGATATTTTCCAAAGAAATATTCAAAATCTTTCAAAATTGTGTGCTCAACAATCTCCCGCTCTAAGTTTTCACTATAATCTATATTTGAGGGGGAGCATAAACTTTAAAATTATCTACAAGTGGTTCTTTTGGCATGCCACATTGTTTTCTCCATGCTTGTTTATTCTACAAGTGGATCGACATACATTAACTTGTATTTTAATTCACTTGTTAAGTCAAAAATTGTCAACACATATGCAATTTTTGAGGGGGAGAATAATAATTAAAATGTGATCAATACGACTTAATAACGGATAAGCTCTTTTGTATATAAGTGCGTTCCCGTCCTCGCATGTGCAAAACTTTTTCATTATATGATGCGTATGTATAGGGGGAGCCTTTTGGTAATATAGAAAACTCTTAATGTGTAATAAATGATTTCTCAAACACGCTGATTGCTTTTTCAATGGTTTTATGGCTTCAATGAAATACCCAATGACCGACCAAATGTTATTATTTACGGAGATATAAGGCGGTTAAGTTTAGGTATTTTGTTCCATGATCCAGCCAGAACCGGAGAGATGTACCCAGGGACACTCCATTAGATAGAATAGAAGTCCTTATGTATGATTGGAAAAAGGAGTAAAGTGAGATTGGGAAAAATGTTATTCAAGGCATGAGTTATCATCGGAATAAACCCAACATGGTGATAATGAGGATGCGTTGGAATAACATTGAAGGGGTTGAAGAATGAAAAAGAATTGCAAGGATAAAGGGTGTAAACAAAAAAACCCTCTATACAACCTTAGGCAGAAACCGAGTCAATGCATAATCTATCGGTAAACACAAAGATGATTATGGTATTGAAGACAAGTCATCATAGACCCAGTGATGCAATGCACAACCCATCCCAGCTACTCAGGCTTCTCTCAAAAGAAGTTTGTTTCATTTCTCATGGAGATCAACACGCTTCTATCGGCTTTCTCATTCAAAGATTGTTGATATTGAAAAGGTAGCAGTCCGCTCTAGCCTCCGATCACCAAATAACAAAAGTGCACTTATAGAGTCTAGAGCCAACGAGATCAATCAAAAATCTCAATAGGATACAAATTACAATATATAATTGTTGTTCATCATTAAGAACACAACTTGTACAAGAGTCCTACGCAGTATCCTCAGGATAATTTCTAGAACATTCAGAGTGATACTCTTTAGTACTCACAGTGACGAATGGAAATCCTTCTAGTGTCAACATCAAACAGCACTGCAGTAGGTGACTTGCGAGAGTCAATATGAATCAATCTTGTGTCAATTGGATATCAACTTTGGTCCAGTAAATGAATTGATGACTCAATCTGAAAGATAGTAACTATTTGATTCACTCTTACCATGTTGTTTGCTTTGAGACGTTCCGGTAATGAGAACAAGCTAGTACATTTGGAAATCCTATCAAGGAGATTCTTCTAAATTGAATCTACCTGGTCACATGTACAACATCTTATATTGTAAAATGGTCCTTATGGAATCATAGGTTAATGTAACCAAACTATGACGAATGACAAAGCCATATTCATCCATATCTGTTGTTTATCAGTAACTTCATATTTCAGGAATAGTTGACGGTGTTACAACCTCATTCCAGCTGAGTCAAGATTTACTACCACATGCTCATGATCAATCGACAAAGATAAATACATGATGAAAGCTTAAGTACATGTTTCAAAGTCTTTCGCAAGCTCTGATGTACAAGAACTTCCACGAAAAACATCAATGATAATATTGCAAGCAGATCAAGTAAAAGATCAATGTTGAGGGAGATTGTTAGCAAGCGTTTAAGAAAATGAGCATGTGGGTAGAGACACAAGATCGCAAGATGGCATAAGATTCTAGGATAAAGATTTAAAGATCTTAGAGTTTAAGATGAAGTCAAGGCTAAATACCAAGATATCATGATTAAGACAAATATATTAAGTCAAAGATCAAGATCCAAGATCGTAAGCATGCAAAAGGAACTTCAAAAGAATTTCCAAGAGGCTTGATATTTAATCCTTTTTTGTGGGATCATGTTTATCTAGAAGGTGTGTGGCTCATGCTCGTTGTTATGACTCAGCCTGGTACACATGGTAGAAGTTTTACACTAACTACTTAGGGTTTGATTTGGTTCGTTACTTTTTGATCTATACATGGTTTGTTCAAGTTGTTACTAGGCTGCATGCGATTCTTGTATCCGTATGGAATTTGAGGGTTTTCCACCTTCAAATGCTACTGAATTGTTTACTTGATACATATGGATGTTGGTCTATGATGGTGCAGCTTGGTACATATCCTTTTCTCTTAGTTTGATTTATATGGAAGTTAGCTATGAAGCTATTGGAAGTTAACTGTGTTCGTCTAATGTGGATACATGATGACGACTTGGAAGTTTTATGTTGGATATAAGACTCAATGAGTGATCAATATGTTATCCGCTTAAATAGTTGTATTAGGAAGTATGTTTCTACTTTCTTTTTGTTAGTCATAAGTTTAGCATGTCTTTCTTATGTAGGGTGTTAGTAAGTAGCACGTTAGTGCTTGTGTGTGTCCACCTTTAGACTGAGATAACGGACTTCACCCTTATCCTTTTGTACTTCAACGTTTTTTTGGTGTAATACAATTTACTGGGGAAACCCTTTACCTAAAAAAAAGAATTTCCAAGAACACAAGGCTCCAAGATTCACGACCTCATAAGAAGTGAAGCTATAAGTGCAATGACCACCCCTTAAGGGAGATTGTTAGCCTCGTTTTTAGTAAAGTGATGGTCATTATGTATTCTTGAGCCTTGTATAGGAAAATGTAGTTTTACAGGAATTGTTTTAAGCTAATTGGGCCTAAGTTACAAGCTTTAAGCCGATTAGTGCTAGTTTCAGCCCAAAGAAAGCCCGAGTAGGTCAATACCCTCTTAGGGTATAAATACCACCCTCCTAACATGTTAAGAGGGTTATGGTTACATTTTCTTTATAAGTAATCCATCCATTTTTCTTTCTTATTTCTTCCTCTTTACATTACTCTCTATCTAGATTTTGTTATTTTTGTGTGTTATGATGTGGATGATATAGTGCAACAACAGTGGACTTTGTTAGATAATAAGGCATATAGGCCCGACCCGTTTGTTTAGGTTGTTTTGCCGTTAGGGTTTCTTGTGTATTTTCTATTTAATGTAATTGTATGATAATGTGTTAGTTATAGTTGAATCTGATAAACATATTTTCAGTATTCACTTGATTTCTACATGTTATCAAGAGCATCAATGAAATAAAAAAATTCATTTGATTTGTTGATACACCTTGTCGACGATGGCTAGGAAAGGAATAAAAAAGTAAGAAAAAATAATTTTGTTATAGCGAACTAGATCATAGGATGTGTTGGAAGTAAGATCATTAGTTTGTTTGTTTTGTTCATATTTCACGTTGTTATTTGAATTAGTTCGTTTGTTAAGATCTTTATTATTTGCTATTTACAAATTGAATCAAGCCACTAAAAGAGATAGCTAAAATCTAATTGGATGATATATATATATATATATATATAAGCATAATGGGTCAGTGGTAATTAATTCAAATTGGTGCACATGGTTCTGTTTGATCGTTTTAGTTTCGGTAAAAAAATCAATTATTCGGATTTCCGGTATATTAAGGTTTAGTTCAAATAGTTAAGGTTTTGTTATTATATTGGTATTAGTGATATGATAAGGTTTGAAATGCCCAACCTTTGTTTTGTTCGGTTCTCGGTATATTAGTGTTGGTTAAATTTGGTTTTGTGTTGGTGATGGTGATGATATATTCTTAACAAATCCGATTATGTCTTGAGTAGTTATGTATAGCATCTTGGCATCAACGTGTTTTGTTTGGTTCTGCAGAGTTATTTATCTGATTTCGCATTTGAGTTCGTCTGGTTTTGCATTTGTCTGATTTCACCTTTGTCTAATTTTGCCTGGTTCTATATTAGATAATGTCTGGTCTTGCATCTGGGACTACTTAGTTCTGCATCTGTCTGCCTGAATCTGTTATATGTGTCTAAATCTGCTCTATCTGCATCTGTTTGTCTACATCTATCCTCCTGGATCTACTCTTCGTCTATCTCTGTTCGGATCTGCCTGCCTGAATTTGTTTATCTGCCTAAATTTGTTCTTATTCATCTCCGTATTTATGTTGCTCTGCTATGATTTTGCAATCGGTTTTGGTTTTGCATTGACATGGCTCATTTGTTTCAGACCTTATTTTGCCTTCTTATAGCTTGGATTGCATCGGATTAAGACTTCGTCTAGCACCGAGTCTACACTCTGGGACACTCCACTCTGTGTTTGTTTTTTAGTTTTTTCTTTATTTTTTGTTTGACAAACTCCTAATGTTCACCGCTATGAGTTTGAGGGGGGATGTTAGCTACGACCAACATCACGACCAACATCCCATAATGAGGCGACCTACAAGGACACCACATAATCGAATCGGTTGACCTTCCCACTTTGGGTAGCCTAAGACTACAAATTGTTCTTTTTGTACTATTGAAGGCATGGCCTTTTTTCATTTTTCTATAATTGAAGAAATGTCAGGAAGTCAATAGATCGTAGGCTTGTCAACACCTCGACTGGGGTACTCTCTCTTTCTCCGTGCTGCTGCAGCTATAGACACTGCTTGCTCTGTCTTTCACTTCCTCATCGGTTCTTATATTTCCTGGTTGTATAGAAATATGAACTATGGACACAAAATCAGTTATGTTCTTTGTGGAAAAATTTGCACATAGTATAGTCGAATACTGTTGGGTTTTAGAAGACTTTACAACTTACTGCTGCTGGTTCAACATTGGTGTTGCTAGTGAAGAGTTAGTGCTGCTGAGAAAGATTGAAGAAAATAGACTAAGTCTTTAGTACTGTTAGTGTATAGTTAGTACTGCCAGTACATTGTTAGTACTGCTAGTATAGTTAGTGTTGTTAGTAGTAAGTTAGTGCTGCTAGCATATAATAGTTAGTACTGTTAGGAGATATGCATGAGTTAAATTAGGAATAGATATGCATTATCTTCTTACGCGTTTTGTAAGCCCATTAGAGTTTCCTTGGTGTATAAAAGGAACCTAGGCATAGTTAATAGATATAGATCAATAGAGATCAATTAGCAATCATAGCTTGTAACCTAGTACGATTCAAGTTATAATATAAAGTGTGAGTTTGGTAGAAGATCTCTTGTGTTTTCTTAATACTGTTCTTCTCAACATTGTTGATTAGTTTCTGTATAATCAATAGTGTTCAATTAGTGTTTCATTATTGTTGCTTTTGATTTATCTAAAGTAACAAACCCTTTTCAAGCTAAAGGTTTAAGATCTATTCAGTAAGGGATCCAACAAGTGGTATCAGAGCTTGTGTGGAAACTCTGAATAAGAAAAACTCCATTATTTGAAGCAGATTTACAATCAAACCTGTAAGATGGCAGAACAAGATTCTCATCCACCAACCATAACAGCAATGAAAATCTCTATCATCAAGAAGGGAGAATATGATATTTGGAGCATGAGAGTGCGACAATATATCTGCCACATAAATCATAACCTATGGGATATAATTGTCGATGGAGATCTCCAAGAAGAGGCTGCACCAGCAGGAGAACAAACCAGTCCTCCTGCTCCTAAGACTGCCAAACAACTGACTGCCAAAAGGAATCAGAAAAGAGTTAAGAGCATCTTGCTATTAGCAATACCTGATGAATATCTCCTTAAGTTTCATAATGTTCCAGATGCTAAATCTCTCTGGGCTGCAATCAAATCAAGGTTTGGAGGAAATGATGAATCTAAAAAGATGCAGAGGAATGTTTTAAAACATCAGTTTGAAAACTTTACCACTACACCAAATGAAAGTCTAGATAAGGCTTATGATAGGTTCCAAAAACTCATAAGTCAATTGGAGGTTCATGCTGCTCCAGTATCAAAGGAAGATATCAATCAAAAGTTTCTAAGAAGTCTTCCTCCTTCATGGAGTCAAATTGCTTTAATCATGAGAAATAAGCCAGACATAGACCAGACTGATATTGATGATCTCTACAACAACCTTAGGGTCTATGAAGATGAGATGAAAAGGTCTTCAAGTTCCACATCTAATTCTCAGAACTTGGCTTTTCTTTCTTCTGAGAATACTAGCAGCACCGGAATGAAGTAAGTACATCCAAGTTGTGGAAATTTTGGAGTTAATACTGCTGGAGGAACTAATTCATCAAGTCAGGTTTCATCTACTCCAGGTGCTGATGAAGTAGTGTGCTCTTTCTTTGCACAACAGACAACCAGTCCTCCACTTGATAATGAGGATTTGCAGCAGATTGATCAAGATGACTTGGAAGAATTGGATATTAGATGGCAAGTAGCCATGTTGACTGTTAGGGTGCAGAGATTCATCAAGAAGACAAGAAGGAACTTGGATTTCAAAGGAAAACAACCTGTTACCTTTGATAAGTCACAAGTTGAGTGCTACAACTGTCACAGGAAAGGGCACTTTGCTAAGGAATGCAAATCAGGATGGAACCAAGGGAAAAGATCTTATGGTGATAATGGCAGGAGGAATGCAACAACAAATGAACCATCATCACAAGCACTGGTAGCTCAAGATGGTCTAGGAGGCTATGACTGGAGCAATGATTTTGATGAACCAGTTAATTATGCTTTGATGGCCATCTCCTCCTCAAGCTCATCAAGTTCTTCTGACAATGAGGTACAAAACTGTTCTAAACAATGTCTTGAATCTTTTAAAACTCTTCAAAAGAACTTTGATAGTGAAAGAGAAAAACATAGCAGAGCCAGACTAGAAATTCAGGGTTATGAGTTAGCCTTAGAATCTTTAGAATCTAGAATTCTTAGACATGAAAAGAATGAACTGGCTTGGGGTGAAAAATATGAGTTTCAAAACTATGAGCTTAAGTGTAGAGAAATAAAAATCAACAACCTTAAAATGGAACTAGAAAAAGTTGTTAAGGAAAGAGATGAGTTGAAAGTTAAGATAGAAAAATGGGAAGAATCATCAAAGGGTCTTAATAAATTACTCAACAGTCAAATGAGTGCTAAAGATAAAAATGGTTTAGGATATGGCACACAATTGGATGAAATGAGTAACAAATCTGAAACTGATAGTGAGATTAGTATGAGTGTTTTTGAGGTCAGATCAAGTGATGAAGAGATCACACCAGCAAATGATAGGTTCTCCAAAGCAGATGGGTATCATGCTGTTCCCCCTCCTATAACAGGGAACTTCCTAACCCCAAGAGCTGACATATCATTTGCAGGTTTAGATGAATATGCCATTAGAAAGAAAATCATTGAGTCAAAAACAACTGAGCTTAATACTGATACTAGTAAATCTAAAACTAGTGAGACTGTAGGTAAAACAAATGAAGTAAACATTGAAAAACCTAAGTCAGTCCATGAATCAGTTGTGCCTAAACCAAAGATTAACAGAGATAAAGTCATCATTGAGGATTGGAACTCAGATGATGAGGATGATGTGTCTGAAGTAAACACAGTTAACCCTGTTAAGACAAATGAGACTCAAACAGTTAAAACTCAAGTTGATAAAATTGGTCAAATTTCTCAGAAAGAAGGAATTGGATTTAAGAAAATAAAAGCTTGCTTTGTCTGTAAGAGTACTGACCATTTGATGATTTTTATGCCAAAAGGAGTCCAGAACCTAAGCTGAAAACTGTGGTCAATAATGGTCAAAGGGTGGTCAAACCAGTATGGGATAATGCTAAAAGGGTAAATCATCAAAAAATTTCAAATAAATTAAAATACCCTCAAGCAAGAAGGACTTAAGAAAGACTTTTGTCCCAACAGGAGCTCTAACAAGAACAGGTTTGATTACTCCTATTAAGAAAAATAAGAAAAGAGCAGTTCACAAAGTTAGTACTGCTAGGCTAGTTAGTACTGCTATGCCAGTTAGTATTGCTAGGCCAGTTAGTACTGCTAGGCCTGTTAGTATTATTAGACCATTTGCTCCAAAAATAGCACAAACTAGTGGTGTTATTAGACCAATTTACCCAAGAATGAACAATGTAAGACCAAGAGGCTCATATTCACCTATCAAGAGGTTTTACTACACAAAACCAGCTTTTAGACCCAAATACTTAAAACAAGATGTTAAAACCTTTAGGATTCAAAATATAACTACTGCTGGGACAAGAGCAGTAGTTAATACTGGTAAGGGTAAGATGGATACTGACCTTAAAAAGTCAAGGTGGGTTTGGAGGCCTAAGGGAAATTACTTGGATCATGTGTCCAAAGACAGTGGATCATTCATGCTCAAGAAGGTTGAGTATGTTGACCCAAAAGGGATTTCCAAGTCTGTAATGGCTTGGATCCCTAAAAGATACTAATTCTCTTACTTTTGTGCAGGACAATCCAGAGATCTTATTGCGGGATCATGCAGTGGTGGATAGTGGTTGCTCTATCCATATGACTGGCAACAAAGCTTATCTTTCAGACTATGAAGATTACAATGGAGGCTTTGTGGCTTTTGGAAGTGATCCCAAAGGAGGTAAAATAAAGAGTAAAGGTAAAATCAGAACTGCTAATTTAGACTTTGATGATGTTTATTTTGTAGATGAACTTAAGTTTAACCTTTTCTCTATCTCACAAATGTGTGACAAGAAAAATAGTGTCCTTTTTACTGAGATTGAATGCCTTATCCTGTCTCCTAGCTTTAAGCTTCTTGATGAAAGTCAAGTTGTACTTAGAGCTCCTAGAAAGGATGATGTGTACATCTTGGACTTAAAGAACATTGTTCCCTCTGGAGGTATAACTTGTTTATATGCAAATGCAACATCAGATGAGTCTAAATTATGACACAGGAGATTAGGTCATGTGAATTTCAAAAATATAAACAAACTTGTTAAAGATCACCTGGTTAGAGGTTTACCTTCAAAAGTTTTTGTGAATGACCACACTTGTGTTGCCTGCAAGAAGGGTAAGCAACATAAGTCCTCCTGTAAGGACAAGTTAGAAAGAATCATAAGAAAGACCCTAGAATTACTTCATATGGACTTATTTGGACCTGTCTTTGTAGAAAGTATTAACAAGAAAAGGTACTGTTTGGTTGTGACTGATGATTTCAGCAAATTTAGTTGGGAATTTTTCTTAGCTACCAAGGATGAAACATCTGAAATCCTTTATAAATTTATCATTGGCTTAGAAAACCAATTGAATTAAAATGTTAAAATCATTAGATGTGATAATGGGACAGAGTTTAAGAACCATGCTATGAATGAATTCTGTGCTAAGAAAGGAATAAAAAGGGAGTTTAGTGTGGCTAGAACTCCACAGCAGAATGGTGTTGCAGAAAGGAAAAACATGACCCTAATTGAGGCAGCTAGAACTATGTTAGCAGACTCACTTTTACCTATCCCATTTTGGGCAGAGGCAGTAAATACTGCCTGCTATGTACTGAATAGGGTATTAGTGACCAAACCTCAAAATAAGACACCTTATGAACTATTAATAGGTAACTCACCTAGTATTAGTTTTATGAGACCTTTTGGGTGCCCCTTGACCATTTTAAACACCTTAGATTCCTTGGGCAAATTTGATGGGAAATCTGATGAAGGTTATTTGCTTGGATACTCTACCACTAGTAAAGCCTTTAGAGTATACAACAAAGGGACCAAAAGGGTAGAAGAGAATCTGCACATTGATTTTCTTAAAGATCAACCAAATGTGGCAGGAACTGGTCCTAATTGGATGTTTGATCTTGATTTTCTCACCATTTCAATGAACTATATTCCTGTTAGTGTAGAAAATCAGGTTAATGTGGATGCAGGTACACAAGATTCTTATGTTGCAGGTTCATCAGGAAAAGATAAAGGACCTACTCAGGAATACATACTGCTTCCACTACAACCTCATAGGACAAGGATTCCAGTAGAAGATGTTGCTCCAGCTGCACATGAAAAACCTTCTGAAAGTTCTCCTAAAGACAATGATGTACAAGATTCAGAAGATGTTGCTGATAAGGAAGGACAACATCAGATGACAGAAGATGAACAAGTCTTGCATGATGAACTTGAGAAGATGATTGCTCAAGAAGTGGTTGCTAAAGCTCTGGATGATGCCACAAGACAAGCTTTTGAAGAAGAAAAGAGGAATATTGCATCTCAAAAGAGGGCAGCTCAGGCTACCAGTACTAACAAACTTAGTACTGTTAGGTCATATGTTAGTACTGCTACCACACCATATGTTAGTGCTGCTAGTACTCCCACAGGTGCAAATGCTGGTGAATCATCATTTGTCTATCTTGGAGGAAAAATACCTATTGATGCATCTACTCTCCCTAATGCTGATTTACCTATTGATCCAAATATGCCTGATTTTTGAAGATGATTTCTGATGCATTTTCAATGATGGCTATAATACAATGGAGCCCTATGATGATAGTATAGGGTGCAGTGGTTGATTTCAACAATACGATAGACACATATAATGTCAGTCCTATTCCCACACTCAGAATACATAAGAATCATCTAAAAGATCAAATTCTAGGAGATCCTATGTCAGCAGTTCAAACAAGAGGAAAGATTCAAAAGGCTTATCTAGCACAACAAGCATTAGTGAGCTACATCTCTAAATAGAATTGAACTAATCAAAAGATCATCAAAACTGTTTGTTTAGCAATGCTTTTCTCTCCAAGAAGAACCCAAGAATACATCAAACCTTACAGAGTGCAAGCTGGGTTGAAGCAATGCAAAGGACTATTGCTGCAGTTCGAAATTACAAAGGATTGATACTTGTTGATTTGCCATCTGGTAAAAAGGTAATTGGCACAGTGGGTCTTGAAGAATAAAAGAGATAAGAGAAGTATTGTTGTGAAAAACAAAGCCAGGCTTGTAGCACAAGGGTTTAGACAGGAGGAAGGAATAGATTATGATGAGGTTTTTGCACCTGTTGCCAGGATAGAGGCAATTAGGTTATTTTTAGCCTTTGCATCATACATGGGATTTACTGTCTACCAAATGGATGTTAAAAGTGCATTTCTCTATGGCAACAATGGCAAGAGCAATGCACCAACAAATGAATCTTCATCACAGGCACTGGTGGCTCAAGATGGTCTAGGAGGCTATGACTGGAGTAATGATTTTGAAGTAGAACCAGTAAACTATGATTTAATGGCAATCTTCAAGCTCATCAAGTTCTTCTGACAATGAGGTACAAAAATGTTCTAAATAATGTCTTGAATCTTTTAAAACTCTTCAAAAGAATTATGATAGTGAAAGAGAAAAATATAGCAGAGCAAGATTAGAAATTCAGGGTTATGAGTTAGCCTTAGAGTCACTAGAATGTAGGATACTTGTACATGAAAAGAATGCACTGGCTTGGGGTAAAAAATATGAGTTTTAAAACTATGAGTTTAAATGCAAAGAAATAAAAATTAACAACCTTAATCTGTAATTAGAGAAAGTTGTTAAGGAAAGAGATGAGTTAAAATTAAAGATAGAAAAAATGAGAATCACCAAGAATCTGATGAATTACTCAACAGTCAAATGAGTGCTAGAGATAAAAGTGGTTTAGGATATGATATACAATTGAATGAAATGAGTAACAATTCTAAAACTGATAGTGAGATTAGTTTGAGTATTTTTGATGTCAGATCAAGTGACGAAGAGAACACACTAGCAAATGATAGTTTCTCTAAAGTAGATGGGTTTCATGCTGTTCCCCCTCCTATAATAGGGAACTTTCTAACCCCAATAGCTGCATACAATTGCCGTTTAGATGAATTATGTCCATTAATAAGAAAATAATTTAGTCAAAAACAACTGATCTTAATACTAAAACAAGTGAGACTGTAGGAAAAACAAATGAAGCAAATACTCAAAAACCTAAGACAGATCAATGAATCAGTTAACATTGATAAAGGTAATCATTGGGGATGGAACTCATATGAAGAGATGATGTGTCTGTAAGATGTAAACAGTTAGTCTGTTAAGACTAAAGAGACGCAAAACAGTTTAAAACTAGATTGAGAAAATTGGTCAAACTTCTCAGAAACAAGGAATTGGTTTTAAGAAAATAAAAGCTTGCTTTGTCTGTAAAAGTACTGACCATTTGATCAAAGATTGTAATTTTCATGACAAACAGAGTCAAGAACCTAAGCTAAAAACTATGGTCAATACTGGTCCAAGGGTGGACAAACCAATATGGGATAATACTAAAAGGGTTAATAATCATAATTTTTCAAAATACCCTCATTTAAGAAAGACTTTTGTCCCATCAGGAGTACTAACAAGAACAGGTTTGATTACTCCTGTTAAGAAAAATGAGAAAAGAGCAGTTCACAAAGTTAGTACTGCTAGGCCAGTTAGTACTGCTAGGCCAGTTAGTACTGCTAGGCCTGTTAGTACTGTTAGACCATTTGCTCCAAAAATAGCATAAACTAATGTTGCTATTAGACCAATTTACCCAAGAATGGACAATGTAAGGCCAAGAGGCTCATATTCACCTATCAAGAGGTCTTACTACACAAAACCAGCTTTTAGACCCAAAGACTTAAAACAAGATGTTAAAACTTTTAGGGTTCAAAATATGACTACTGCTGGGACAAGAGCAGTAGTTAATACTGGTAAGGGTAAGATGGATACTGACCTTAAAAAGTCAAGGTGGGTTTGGAGGCCTAAGGGAAATTACTTGGATCATGTGTCCAAAGACAGTGGATCATTCATGCTCAAGAAGGTTGAGTATGTTGACCCAAAAGGGATTTCCAAGTCTGTAATGGCTTGGGTCCCTAAGAGATACTAATTCTCTTACTTTTTGTGCAGGGCAATCTAGAGATCTTATTATAGGATCATGCAGTGGTGGATAGTGGTTGCTCTAGCCATATGACTGGCAACAAAGCTTATCTTTCAGACTATGAAGATTACAATGGAGGCTTTGTGGCTTTTGGAAGTGATCCCAAAGGAGGTAAAATAACGGGTAAAGGTAAAATCAAAACTGCTAATTTAGACTTTGATGATGTTTATTTTGTAGATGAACTTAAGTTTAACCTTTTCTCTGTCTCAACAAATGGTGATGATCAAGAAAAATAGTGTCCTTTTTACTGAACTGAATGCTTATCATGTGTCCTCGCGTTTAGCTTCTTGATAAAATCAAGGTTGTACTAAGAGCTCCTAGAAAGGATGATGTGTACAGCTTGGCTAAAGAACATATTTCCCTCTGGAGGTATAACTTGTTTATATGCAAATGCAATAGCAGATGAGTCTAAATTATGGCACAGGCGATCAGGCACATGGAATTGTCAAAAAAAAATCAAACATGTAAACGGTCCCCTAGTTAAGGTTTACATTCAAATGTTTTTTTGTGAATGCCCACACTTATAGTTTCCTGCAAGAAGTGTAAGCAACCCATAAGCCTCCTGTAAGCCAAGTTAGAAAGAATCATCAGAAATCCCAAGAATTACTTTCATATGGACTATTGACTTTCTCTGTAGAAACTATTAACAGAAAATGTACATTTGTATTGTGATTGTATCTGTGATATTTTTTAGCAGATTTAGTTGGGTATTTTTCTTAGCTACCAAGGATGAAACATCTGAAATCCTTTGTAAATTTATCATAGGCTTAGAAAACCAATTGAATCATAATGTTAAAATCATTAGATGTGATAATGGGACAGAGTTTAAGAACCATGCTATGAATGAATTCTGTGCTAAGAAAGGAATAAAAAGGGAGTTTAGTGTGGCTAGAACTCCACAGCAGAATGGTGTTGCAGAAAGGAAAAACAGGACCCTAATTGAGGCAGCTAGAACTATGTTAGCAGACTCACTTTTACCTATCCCATTTTGGGCAGAGGCAGTAAATACTGCCTGCTATGTACTGAATAGGGTATTAGTGACCAAACCTCAAAATAAGACACCTTATGAACTATTAATAGGTAACTCACCTAGTATTAGTTTTATGAGACCTTTTGGGTGCCCCTTGACCATTTTAAACACCTTAGATTCCTTGGGCAAATTTGATGGGAAATCTGATGAAGGTTATTTGCTTGGATACTCTACCACTAGTAAAGCCTTTAGAGTATACAACAAAAGGACCAAAAGGGTAGAAGAGAATCTGCACATCAATTTTCTTGAAGATCAACCAAATGTGACAGGAACTGGTCCTAATTGGATGTTTGATCTTGATTTTCTCACCAATTCAATGAACTATATTCCTGTTAGTGTAGAAAATCAGGTTAATGTGGATGCAGGTACACAAGATTCTTATGTTGCAGGTTCATCAGGAAAAGATAAAGGACCTACTCAGGAATACATACTGCTTCCACTACAACCTCATAGGACAAGGATTCCAGTAAAAGATGTTGCTCTAGCTGCACATGAAAAACCTTCTGAAAGTTCTCCTAAAGACAATGATGTACAAGATTCAGAAGATGTTGCTGACAAGGAAGAACAACATCAGATGAAAGAAAGTGAACAAGACTTGCAAGATGAACTTGAGAAGATGGTTACTCAAGAATTGGCTGCTAAAGCTATGGATGATGTTTCAAGACAAGCCTTTGAAGAAGAAAAGAGGAGAATTGCATCTCAAAAGAAGGCAGCTCAGGCTACCAGTACTAACATACTTAGTACTGATAGGCCATCTGTTAGTACTGATAGGCCATTTGTTAGTACTGATAGATCGTTTGTTAGTACTGATAGGTCTAACACACCCAATGTTAGTGACTGATCTAGTACTTCCACAGGTTTAAATGCCGATGAATCATCATTTGTCTATCTTTGAGGCAAAATACCTATTGATGCATCTACTCTCTCGAATGCTGATTTACCCATTGATCCAAATATGCCTGCCTTGGAAGATGCTTCTAATACTCTTCCAAATGATGGAATATTCAACGGAGCTTATGATGATGATTAAGATGTGGGTACAGAGGCTGATTTCAACAACATGGATAACACCATTGCTGTCAGTCCTATTCCCACACTCAGAATTCATAAGGATCATCCAAAAGGACAAATTCTAGGAGATCCTACATCAGCAGTTCAAACAAGAGGGAAGATTCAAAAGGCTTCTTTAGCACAACAAGCCTTGGTAAGTTACATTCATAAACAAAACAGAACAAATCACAAGGATCATCAGAACTATTTGTTTGCATGTTTTCTCTCTCAAAAAGAACCCAAGACTATCTCACAAGCCTTACAAGATGAAAGCTGGGTTGAAGCGATGTAAGAAGAATTGCTTCAGTTCAAACTAAGATGAGAGTTCTACACTCCAAGGCAAGCAATACCCCTCATTCAAATTAGGTTTTTATGCAGGTTTGATTTTGACGAACCCTAAATAGATTTTGGGTTTTTCGATATCAAGCCCATATAAAAACATAATTTGTTTGAGTTATGAGTTTTTTTAGAGTGTGTAGAACACACTTTTTATTGTACCTTTGACTGAAAACACTTGAATTGATGGGAATGAATTGACGATCGATTGAGGTGTGGGTAGTATGTTAAGTGTGTAAAAAGTGACGGGGGGTGTATGATGTTATAAAACTAGTTTCGTTTTTGACACATTTCCCCCCTCAAGTTTCTTAACCCTTTTATTTTTCACCAATAATTTTTATTAGGCAATTAAAGTTTAACAATTGGCACAAGTAGTCCCTAATGTTTTTAACTAGCATACTTAAAAACTTATATTTGCATATGAACTCCTTAAAGGCATAAACACATAACATATAAGGCACACATAAGCTAAACTTAATTAACTTTCCTTAGAGATTGATATTCCGTTATTGTTTAAAAACCTTTTTCCCTTTAAGCACATTTTTATTATGAAGAAGATATTTGAATAATATTCCTCCCCTCCCCCTCATACATGACCGTTTTCTTATTTAAAGACCTCATTGTTGTTTGAGTGTCAAATGTTGTTAAAAATCATTTTTCTGATGAGCAATGATTTATGTTAAAAAAATCAAACACCTACAAATAAGATTTCTCTGGGATTTTCACTCATAAGCGCACTGACACGTACACTTATGGAAACATAGGAAGCCACGGGTTTTGTGATGCAGAGAAGTAAAGCACAAGCCTTTGCATGGGTCATAAAGTAGACTATGTCCGAAAGAATAAATTCCCGTTATAGGTCAAGTTTTCTTTTTGAAAAACATGCATGAAGATTGATGACCTAGGGTTTGCTATCTAAAATAATAGCAAGCCATTTTTGGCATGTTTTGAAAACATTTGGAACTTTTGCTCGAACTTCATTTACAGCCTCGTATCATTATTGAATGACATTTCTAAGAACGTAAATGTTATCGATTTTCAAAAGACATGCCATTATTACCTCTTTTTATATTTTCCTCATTTTTTTAATTTTTTTTTGGTTTCAAATATTTTATATTTTTGTATTTTGATTTTATAAAAGTTTTCTGAAAAATGAAAAATCTTTTTGGTTTTTATGGTTTTTAATATATATACATATGATACAGGATATTTGAATAGGTACCACCACTATTCTTCAGCTTCATCTGCCAATTGTTTTAGAGTTTTCGACGTAAAACTTCGCATTCCCAGCTTGTTGATAAGAAATTCAATTCTTTCTCTGCATAGGGCTTTAGTGAAGATGTCCGCCTGGTGAAACTTCCGTGTTTTTTTGAGAAAGTAAAGCTCTAATACGCCCATTCTTAACTTGTTCTTTTATGATGTCGAATCTGATGTCTATATGATTTGATTGAGAATGTTGAACGTTGTTGCAGCATAAGGCAATAGCGCTTTTGTTATCATAGTACATTGGAATTTTATTGAATCCAAGGCCATAGTCGGTAAGCTGTGATCTCATCCAAAGGATTTGAGCACAACAGCCAGACATAGCAATATATTCAGCTTCCGTACTGGATATCGCAGCGCTTTTCTGCCTTTTTGATGACCAGCTAACAAGTCTGTCTCCCAATAATTGCATACTTCCAGATGTACTTCGTCTAGTATCTTGGCAACCCGCGTGATCAGCGTCTGCATAAGCTGTTAGAGCAATAGAAGAATCCTTTGGATACTAGAGTCCCCTATTAACGGTTCCTCGTAGGTATTTAAAGATTCTTTTTACAGCATGTAAGTTCTTTTCGATAGGCTTTGCTAGATACCGGGCACACATGCATACATCAAATGTTAGGTCTGGTCTACTGGCTGTAAGATACATAAGGGTGCCAATCATTCCACGATAGTGTGTAGGATCTACGGCTTTCCCTTGTGTATCTTCATCCAGTTTGGATTTCTCCACCATGGGAGTATCCACGGGGTCACTAGATTCCATACCATATTTTTTCAAAGATTCGAGAGCATATTTAGACTGGTTTATAAAGATGCCTCTGGGACTTTGTAAAATCTGTAGTCCTAAGAAAAATGATATTTTGCCCATCATCGGCATCTTAAACTGAGAACACGTTATTTTGGAAAATTGGTCACATAATTCAGGTGTAGTAGACGCAAAGATTTTATCATTAACGTAGATTTGTACCAGGAGTAGATCTTTGCCTTGTCTTCTTATGTATAATGTGGGATCCACGGTTCCTTTAGAGAATTCCTGAGAAAGTAAAAACTTTGACAACAGATTGTACCACGCGCGAGGAGCTTGTTTCAACCCATAAAGAGCCTTCTTAAGCTTATACACATGATTCGGATTGTCTTGATCCACAAACCCGTCCGGTTGGCTAACATAAACTTCTTCGCGCAGAATGCCGTTCAAGAATGCCGTCTTTACATCCATTTGGTAGACAACCATATTCATGTGGGCAGCATATGCGAGGAAAATTCGAATAGCATCAAGTCTAGCCACTGGAGCGAAGGATTCCTTAAAATCAATTCCCTATTTTTGACGATAACCACGAGCAACCAAACGAGCCTTGTTCTTTAGAATTCCTCCTAATTCATCAAGTTTCACCTTGTAGATCCATTTTAAAGTAATAACCATCACTTTATCGGGACGAGGAACGAGTTCCCAGACTTCAAGACGCTCAAATTCATTCAGCTCCTCTTGCATTGCTTCAATCCAACATGATTGAGTTAATGCGTCTTTATAAGTCTTTAGTTCAACTGATGAGATAAAGGCATCGTAGTAACAAAATAAGGCTTGTTCATGAAGTTGGAGTCTTGTGGAAACAGGTCTTTCGAGTTCATCAATGATGTTGTCTAAAGGATTATCCTTGGTCCATTGTGTCAACGTGTGTCTGAGTTTGGAGCACGGTTTGTACAACGAGTAGGAATTAACACCGAAGAATAAGATTGCTTTAGAATCATTTTTTGGAATTGAAATACCAAAGAACAGTCGTAATTCATGTGTGCAAACATCTAATCATGATTGTCTTCTTCAACATCGTTAAGAATGATAGGAGATTGAGTTTCGTGTGTTGTTTGAGAGTTACCAGGTGATGGTGCATCTTGGTCAACTGTTGTTGAGGAAGGTGAACCAGTTGATGCAGCGGGTTCGGAGCAACTATTTTAGCAATTGGAGCAATGACTTCAGGGGCTGGGTGATCAACACTAGGTGGAGGAGTGAGTAATTAATCAAACAACGGTTGAAACAAAATATCCCAATTAGTTCTAAGGGTGTTTCCAAAATCTCTCGACCCATGACCCATCTCTTAGAGAAGAACACTCCTTTCATTTTTTCGGAAGATTGCATTCTAGCCTTTCAAACATTGAAAAAGAAGTTGACCGAAGCTCCAATTCTCATTGCTCCAAATTGGGACCAACCTTTTGAAATCATGTGCGATGCAAGTGATTATGCAATAGGTGCGGTCCTAGGGCAAAGGATTGAGAAGCATTTCTGACCAATTCATTACGCTAGCAAGACGATGACTGAAGCAGAAACGAATTACACAACAACGGAAAAAGAGATGCTTGCAGTAGTTTATGCTTTCGAGAAGTTTCGATCATATCTAATCATGAACAAAAGTGTTGTTTACACGGACCACTCCGCTTTGAAATACCTCTTCAACAAGAAAGACGCCAAAGCAAGATTGCTTCGATGGGTCTTACTTCTTCAAGAATTTGATTTTAAAGTTATCGATACCAAGGGAGCTGAAAACTATGCAGCCGATCACCTCTCTCGTCTTGAAAACCCTTATGAGAATGTTTTTGATCCAAAAGAGATTACCGAGACTTTTCCTTTAGAGACTTTAAGTGTGTTAACTTCCAAAGACCAAAGTACCCCGTGGTTCGCCGACTTTGCTAACTACCACGCGGGGAAATTCATTAAAAAAGGAATGTCGACTCAAGAGAAAAACAAGTTCTTTAAAGATGTAAAACATTACTTCTGGGATGACCCTTTTCTTTTCAAGACTTGTGCGGATCAAATAATCCGAAGGTGTGTAGATGGCAAAGAAGCTTTCGAAATTCTCGAAGCTTGTCATAGTGGACCCACCGGGGGACACTACGGAGCCAACTTTACCGCCAAGAAGGTTTTTGATGCCGGTTTCTTTTGGCCTACCATTTATAAGGATGCTTACGAATTTGTCAAAACTTGTGATGCTTGTCAAAGGACTAGGGCAAAATCTCTCAACGTGATGAGATGCCTCAATATGCAATCAAGTTTGTGAGATTTTGATGTATGGGGAATTGGGGGATTTTATGGGACCTTTTCGTCATCTTGAGGTAACTCAAATTATATCTAGTAGCCGTTCGACCTATCTTTCTCAATGGGTTGGAAGTGGGTTGAAGCGAAAGCACTCCCCACCAACGATGCTAGGGTAGTTGTTAAGTTCTTAAAATCCCTTTTCTCCCGATTTGGTGCTCCGAGAGCAATCATAAGCGATCGTGGGACCCATTTTTGTAATGAAAAATTTGAAAAAGTTATGTCTAAATATGGTGTCACCCATCGTCTTTTGACTCCTTACCACCCTCAAACGAGTGGTCAAGTTAAAGTCATGAATCGAGGTCTCAAAAGAATTTTGGAGAGGACGGTAGGAGAAAATCGTGCCTCATGGTCCGACAAACTAGATGATGCATTATGGGCTTTTAGAACCGCTTACAAGACTCCGATAGGATGCACTCCGTACAAGCTAGTCTATGGAAAAGCATGTCACTTACCAGTTGAACTAGAACACAAAGCGTATTGGGCTCTTAAGCATGCCAACTTCGATTTAAAGACCGCGGGCGATCATCGAAAGCTTCAACTCAATGAACTTAGCGATAACTTAGCGAGCGCACTTTCCCGTGATCCAAGCTTACGAGAATTGGCTAATCTACAAGGAGAAGACAAAGAAACTACACGATTCCAAGATAAAGAACCGAATCTTCAATGTTGGTGATCAAGTCTTGCTTTTTAACTCCCGATTAAAGATTTTCTCCGGAAAGCTCAAGTCCCGATGGTCCGGACCTTTCACAATCACCGAAGTTTATCCTTATGGCACTGCCAAGTTGTCTCATACCGATGGATCTAACTTCAAAGTCAACTGCCACCGTTTGAAGCACAACTATGGAGGGGATACACCACCGTTGTTATCCGACCTCCAGACTTTCCTTACGGATAACTATAATTCAGGGATGGAAAAGCGAGTCGAGCTTGCGACTCGGGGATCAAAAAACAAGCCGCTTACTCTCCACATGGGATTTCACCCCAAGCTTATCCCTTTCTATTTTCTTGTTCATATTTATCCAAGAGAGTTGTGTTGAGAAAGGCTTGTTTACACCCCCCCCTCCTCTTCCCCGATTTGTTCCCCCCTCGATGTTGTTGCTTGTATTGTTGTGATTTTTGTAGGATTCACCCAACAAATTCCTTGAAGCCCTCGTTCCGGTTGATTTGTCCCGTTTCAACTCGACTTCTTCATCCTTTATGTAAGTTAGTTTGGGGAGATCCTCTATCCATTTATCATAATCGATTACGTTTATCTTTGCATACTTCATAAATGGCTCTAGATTACCGTAGAGACCCACTTTAAACACTGAGACAATGTTCGATTAGTTGGGGAAGAGAAATCTATTGATTTGTATGTTGCTGCTTATTGTGTTTGTTCTCACTACCCGTTATTTTCAACCAGAAAGCAAAATGTTAAATTTTTAAGTTCTTAATGTCGAATAATATAGCTTAAAAAAATATGATGTTAAGAACACGAATGTAGGTTTCTCCGTGGTAAGAATAAGAAGTAATTTTGGACCTGATCGTACGTGTGAGAGTGACTAGCTTTATCCCTTAACAATTAATGATGATAGTTTATGCTAGTCTCACGTAGACTTTAAATATGCTAGACCTTTAATGTTATGTAAATGAGGGACTTGTAGCTACTCTCAAGTAGATATTTAAAATAAGTCAATTTGGATTTATATGGCTAAGTATTTACAAAATTTCTTATTGTGAAGAAAACAAGAAATGATATGTGTTTATTTATAAGTCATGACATTAAACGTAGAATAGTTGGTTTTCTTTCAAGCTCATAAGTGTTAATTGTGGCTTTTTCTCCCATTAGCTTGTTTCACCATTATATAAATGTTTAATAAATAAAGTTGTATGGTTTTTTGGTTAATAATTAGCTAATAGAAGTTTTCTTTAGTTCCTTTGTGATTAGGATGAGTACACATCAGGAATACTTAATTTGGCATATTATATGTATCACATTAATAAATATTTTGCTTATTCCTTAAAGAGCCTTAGGGTATATGGGATAAGTAGAATTCAATAATAATCCGAGACTGATAAAAGTTTGCTGCATCTTGCCGGCTCACAACCGATTGTAACATGCCTTCTAAAAAGTCGACGGAAATAGTTACCGAAGTCAAAAATTTTGTTTACGATACATCTTTCGAGAGGTGGTGGCCAATGCGTTGTAGCCTTCTAAAGGGCTAGGTATAATAATGTTGCTTAATTTATGTCCTGAATTTGTGCCTTAAAGATCCTAAGGGTATATGGTGCAAATAAGATTGGTCCATTCATGTCTTAAAGAGCCTTAGGATATATGACAAGAAAGGCCTTGCTTAGGTAACTAACTAAAAAGCCAAATTTATGGTTGTCCTCAATGTGGACTTTAATCTTGATGACATTTGATCTTTGAAAAGGGCGCTAGGAGCTAAATATTGCGTACTTACCAATTACGCTTATTTGTTGGAATTAATAAGTATCGAAACAAGTCATAAAGAGCCTTCTGGGTATAAGACTTAAGTAAAATCTGAGATACAAAAGTAGGATATTGCGGGAGGAAAAGGTAAGCGTACAACAATTAAGTATTATGAGAGTAGTGTTAGTGTCATGACTTGTAATTAACAATGATCTTGTTTATAAGCTTAGCATGGGAAAAGTGAAAAATCGGGGATGATGAAGTTATCTTTTAGACACTTAATCATGCTTTTTTTTTCGATGATCCTAAAAGTTACCAATGAGGTAATGAAAACAATATATTATGTCAACACAAATAAGTTGTAGTTAGGTAGTTAATTATCAAGAAAAATCATAAAAAGAGAAAAATCTTTAAAAATGGAAAATCGGGTGTTTTATAACTTGTGATCTCTTAACTTTCTCAACAAAAATCTTTGCTACTTTTTAAAGGTTTAGTTTGGGGAAATTTTGAGGTATTTGGTTATAAGGCATGTGATATTGCGTGAGGACACACAATCGTTTAGTTTGGGGAATTTTGATAAGTGTAGAATACACATATCCATTTATGCTTAAAATAGCCCAATTATACCCAAAACAGACCAAAAATGGAAAAAATATGCTTGTATTTGTGTTTTGTGTGTGCAGGTACGGATCAGTCAAAAATCACAAGAAAACAGTCAAAAACGGGCAAGCACGGACACGAAAATCTGAAGAAATCAAAGCCGAAGCCAGAAAAGTTAAAACCAGTCAAAGATGGTCAATAAAAGTCAGCAAAGCCAAACCCTAGCCCGTGTCCTTTTATAACAACCACAAGGGCTAAACTTGCTATTTTCGACAGTCATTTATAACTCGAAAAAAGGAGAAAGAAGAGAAGGACCAAGTATGCAAACTCCCCAAAGTCCAACAGTTTTAACTATCGAAAATTGGGCGCCAATCACATTTACTGTTCACCCATCTTCCCCGTGTTTACCCAAGGTCAAAATCAAAGGGGTTTTTCAAATTAAAGGGTGCTTAGGTCAATTCATGAGATCTCTAACACAAATGAAGGGACAAATCAGTCTTTATCAATGGATTACTTAACCTTTCCAAATCAAAGGCCACGTCAACAATGGTGAAAGCACAAATTTAAGTGGGTTTTTGTGCTAAAACACTCACAAAAGAAGAACAAACGTCACATCAATGGAATGACACACTGGCAATCTTCAGGTGTCCACAGTTTGATCAAACGGTCACAATTGATGCTTGGATGATTGAAGAAATGATTGGTTGAGATTGAAAGATTGGAGAGCAGGGAAAGAGATCCTAGAAGCTTCTTTCAGGCCTATAAATAGGCCTCACTTCTCACACACAGGGAGATCTAGTTTTTTTAGTAATTCTTAGTCTAGCTTAAATTCGTATTTTTCTTAAATGTAATTTTTCTTTTTTTAAGTAATGTAATCAGTTTCTTTAATTAATGCAATTCTGTTTTTAATATTTTAAATCTCATTGTTAAGCTCTCATTTAAAGTCATAAACTCTCTTAAAAAGCCAATTTGTCTCAAAAAGCTAATAAGCTCATTTATAGCTCTTTCAGTCTATAAGCTGAAATAGAGCTTATTGAATTCAGAATTAATCTTACTTAAATCTTAAATCAGTTTAAACTTACATTTATTATGGACCTTATTGGATTAGAGCTTTTGGAAGGGGATCTTAACTTGGAAGAGATCCCAAGGACTTATACCCTAGCTTACTAATAAGTCAGAGCTGTAGCTGCCTTAATGTACCATCTTGTTTAAGCTATGGGTGAATTAGTAATTTTTCTCTTAATGTCTTGCTTTAAATATTAAGTTTTATTAGCTTTCTATATTTAGATCTGTTTATTTGCTTATTCTCCTCTGCTTATTTGTGCTTAATTGAGTTTAATCTATGCTAAATTCATCTTAGTTGTATTATCTGTTTTCAATTCTCTTCGTTTAAATCAATAAGATTTTCATTATTATTGACTTAATAAACCTCTAAAAAACCAAAAACATAGTAAAATAGCTTAAGTCTTAGATTATAGCTAATTTATTTGTTAAGTACATCTTATTAAAGTAATTTTAATCTGTTAATTGTCTTATATTAAGCACTTGTTTACTAATTTCAAGTAGTAGCTTAATCATAAATGTCATAGTATGTAAAGTAGTGTTGGTTAAGCTAGTTTGCCATCTAAAAGTTCCAGTTTGTGATTTCTTTTTGGATAGTTTGATTGTCTTAATTGATAAGGTTTTGAGTAGATTTGAGGTTTTAGTTTAAGCTATTAATGATTTTATGGCTTAATAAGCTCGCCTGTGCACCAGGGGATTTTTCCCTTTGATTTTACTTGTGAGATTCTGATCTAAGCCCTCCAAGGCTTAAATCTTGCTTGGATTTTGTTTAAACACTCTATTTGAGTGTGTTTTAGTGCAGTGTTTCCCTTAGGAAACCTGCATGTTCGTTTTGCACTTGTGCAAAAGTGCACCAGTACTAACAATAAGTTAGTACTGCCACCAGTACTAACAAAAGTTAGTACTGCTACCTTAGGCTTAATTTTTAGTTGAGTAAAAGCAGGATTTAGGTTTTTTAAATTCAAGTTAGAAGTAATCTAGATATAGCTTAATATAGTTTAGGATTTAGTTTTCATTTTACTGCTTATTTTCTTAGCCATTTCAGCTGTTTAAAAAAAGGAACTTTGCATCAGCAGTACTAACAAAAGTTAGTACTGCTGAGTCTTAAGCCCCAAATTAAGCCATCAAAGTTAGGATTTAATAGCTTATCTCTTAGCATCTTATAGTTTAGTTATGGCTTAATACAGATTAGGACTTAAATTACATTTTCTAGCTTATTTTCCTAGCTTATTTTGATGTCAAAAGTAACTAAAAAACCAAAAACAGTACTTAGAAACTTTAGGATTTAAATTCGTTAATTTAACTTATGGGTCTAGATTTTAGCTTAATTAGATAGATTATAAGTATTTTAATAAGTCCTTAAAGTTTTAGAGTTTAGTTTAGCTTTTTAAAGTTTTTAGCTTAATTAAATTTTGTGCTATCTTGCTTATTTTCTGAGTTTGCTTAGTTCATGCTCAATTTTAGTTGTTTAAAATCACTTCTAGCTTAGATTTCTTTGCATTCATAGATAAAGCATTTCATAAGCTTCCTATAACTCTTTTCCTTTTCCACATTAAGCTTAATTTGAGCTTATTATAGCTGTTTTAGTAAAACATAGCCCAAACCCCTAGTTTCTGTAACAGCTTATTGAGAAGCTCTTTTAGAGCTTATCTTTGAGTTTCAGACCATAGTGTTTTTGTTAAAGTTGTTCTCCCTAGCTTCCTTTACAACTTTGCTCTTTTAAGTTTTTAATGATAAGCACTTTTAGAATTTGAGCTTATAATTGGGCTTAGTTTGTTGTCGGGGTAAGTCCTCAGGGACCATTCCTGTAATTTTTCTGTTTAGTTGTTTTCCAGTTAATCCTTGCCCGTTAAATATTTTAGCCCATTAGTCCTCAAGTCTTTTTTCACAGTTAGTTCTCAAGTTAGTTTTTAATTAGTTTATTAAGTTTTAATTAATAGTTAGGGTTTAGTTTTAATTAGTTTAATTAGACTTTTATAAAAAGATAAAAATTAGGGCTTTTATTTTTATAAAATTTCTGCACACCTTCTTTATTTAGTGTAATTTTTATAAAACTTTTAAGGCTTTATTTTTAATAGTTTTATTATTTTTATAGTTTCTAATTAGTTTAAATTTGAGAAAATTCATATCTTTTAAACTAAAAAGCCAAAAATAGTAATTTCTAAAAGTAATTTCTTTTTCCTAAAATTTTCTTTTGTCCTATCTTAGGTTTATAAATTTAGTTTACATTTTTAAGGGTAAAAATTAGTTTACTTGTTTATTTGTCGCGTTTTAATTGTCTTCCGTATTTGTTTAAATTGCTTAAATTGCCTGTTTAATTGTTTTTTTTATTTAGTAGATTTAGAATATCAAAAATATCTTTGCTTCATTCAAATCAGAATCCAAGTTTAAAACGAGGTTTCAATTTCACTAGTCGTTGGGATAAACGACCCGGGTGATCATACTTATCCGGTTTAATATACGTATTATATATTATATTATATATATTTTTGAGAGTGAAAGTTATCAAGGGTAACTTGGTAATTTTCTTAATTACTCTTTTTAAAGTATTACATTTTATATATATATTTTACGTGTATAAAACTTACGAATCTAGCAACACAGAACAAACTTTTTAAAGGGGATGATAGCTATTTTTCACGACATGCTCGAACCTCATGAAGTTTTCATGGATGATTTCTCGGCATTTGGAGATTCATTTGATTCGTGCTTAACTAATCTCGAGCAGATGCTAATTCATTGTAAACAAGCACACCTAGTTCTCAACTGGGAGAAGTGTCACTTTATGGTGACTGAGGGAATTGTGCTAGGACACAAAGTCTCTAGTAAAAGGATAGAGTGTTGACATAGCAAAAATGATGTGATAGCTAAGTTACCACCACCCTTATAGTTCAAAGCCGTTAGAAGTTTTTTAGGACATGCCGGATTCTATCGCTGATTAATAAAAGATTTTTCCAAAAGACTCCATTTGACCTAACTTTCGTAAGTTGATTCTGGTATTTTAACTTAGATGAAGAATGCAACAAGGCATTCGAAACTCTCAAAGAAAAGTTAACAAACGCACCCATTATGATTCGCTACCATTTGAACTTATGTGCGATGCAAGAGACTTTGTTGTAGGAGCCGTGCTAGGCCAGCGCGACGAAAATTTTTTTCGCCCCCATCCACTTCGTCATCAAAACTCTAAATCGCGCACAACAAAATTATACGGTGACCGAAAAAGAGTTACTCGCCGTAGTTTTTGCATTCGACAAGTTTCGATCATACCTTGTTCTCTCAAAAACAGTTGTGTTCACAGATCACTCTGCAATAAAATATCTGTTTTCAAAACAAGACGCCAAACCACATCTTATTCGCTGGATTTTACTGCTTCAAGAGTTTGATATCGAAATCAAAAATAAAAAGGGAGCAGAAAAAGTGTAGCAGGATAATCTTATTTACGGACTTGAGAAACCAATCTCAAAGAGCTCAGGAGAAGAAATAAAACAACGAGTTTCCTGACGAATTTCTTATGAGTATCTCAACTGACGAGAAAGAAAGTCTGTGGTTTGCTGACTTTGCCAACTATCTAGTTGGAGGAATTCTGAGGAAAGGATTAACCTACGCTCAGCGTTGTAAGTTCTTTTCAGAACTTAAGCATTATTTTTGGGATGAACCGTATCTTTTTAAAGCATGCCCCGATGGCATGATCAGAAGATGTGTTCACGGTTCAGAAACTCAAAAAATTCTCGATGAATGTCATCATGGAGACCATGGGGGACATTTATAGGATCCTTCGATTACCTGCAAGAGAAAAGTTTTTGATGATGGATTTTATTGGCCAAACATATTTAAAGAAGCACAGACTCTCGTATAAAATTGTGACGCCTGCCAACGTTCTGGTAGCATTTCACGAAGAGACGAGATGCCTTTGAACAACATCCAAGTTAGTGAAATTTTTGACATATGGGGAATTAATTTCATGGGACCTTTCCCGAAATCCCATAAGTTTGAATACATTCTTTTCGCAATTGATTACTGTTAAGATATCATTTCATCACCATAAAACAAGAAAACAAAAGGGAAAAAACTTAGAGAGAGAAAGAACTAGAGAAAGAAATAAAAGAGATAAGAATGGTTACTTGCACTATGAGAAAAATGAGAAGCAACACCCTTCACCTTGTGTGGTAGAGGGTATTTATAGTACTAAGAGCAAACAAGCCTTGTGGTCTTTCTTATGGGCCTTTAGGGATGGACCAAACTATGAATACGCTTTAAGCCCGACAACTAGGCCCAATTAGCTTAAGAGTGATTCCCCAAGACTATGTTTTCCTATACAAGGCTCGGGATTGATAATGACCATCACTTTACTAACAACACGGCCAACAATCTCCCCCTAAGGGGTAGTCATTCAATTGTGGATCCTTCTTGTAACGTCTCTGAGCTTAGAGGCTTTGTAGAGACTTGGGAATTCTTTTGAAATTCCTTTTGCATGCTTATGATATTGGATCTTGATCTTTAACTTGATATTCTTTGACAAAATATTGATATCGTGGTCTTTGGCCTTGATTTATCTTGACTACTGAGATCTCTAAATCTTTATCCTTGAATCTTTATGCCGCTTTCGATCTTGTAGTCTCCCCCTTCATCGGCTTTTTTTCAAAGATACTTACCAGATTGCAACCAATCTCCATTAACATTTTGTTTGACATGATTAATTGTACCACATAATAGAAGGAGTAGCACTTGATCTACTTATAAGATATATCTTTGTTATTGTTTGTCAATCTTGCCGATAATGTTCTTTTTGAGGAAGTGCTTGTACATCAAAGATTGCGGAAGACCTTCACACATGTACTTAAGCTTTCATCATGTATTTATCTTTGTTGATTGAGCATGAGGTGGTGAATCTTGACTCTACTAGAATGAGGTAGTAATGCCGTAACTTATACCTGAAAATTGATGTTAGTGATAAACAACAGATATAGATGAATATGGCTTTGTCATTCATCTTGAGTTCGGTTACATTAACCTTCGGTTCCGTAAGGACCATTTTACAGTATAAATACTATACCTGTGATCAGGTATGTTCAATTTAGAAGAACCTCCTTGAAAGGGTTTCCAGCTCAAAGTATTAGACCCTCTAACGCGATTACATTAGATTCACCGTACTTGCTTGTTCTCATTACCGGAATGAATCAAAGCAGACAGCATAGTAAGAGTGAATCAGATACTTACTATCTTTCTGATTGAGTCGTCTAATTAGTCTTATTACTGGGGACAAATCGATATCAGTTGTCAAGCTTGATTCATTTAGAATCTCACAAGTCACCTATCGTAGAGCTGTTTGATGTTGACTCTGGAAGGATTTCCATTCATCACTGTGAATACTAAAGAGTATTACTCTGAATGTTTTGGTAATTACCATAAGGATAATGCGTAGGACTTTTTGATGCCAAATGGTGTATAATGATGTACAACATTTTGTATATTGGAATTTGTGTCTAGTGAGATTTTTGATGGAATCTCGTTGCTTAGACTCTATAAGTTACCATTGGATATTTGGTAATCGGAGCTTGGAGCGGACGGCCACCTTTTCTATATCAACGATCTGAATGAGAAAAGCGGATAAAAAACGTGTTGTTCTCCATGAGAATTGAACCAAAAAATTTTTTTGAAGAGATTTTGAGTGGCCGCGGGTGGGGTTTTGCATTGCATCACTAGGTTCATGATGTCATTCTTCAATATCAGAATCATCTTTGTGTCTTATCCGATAGATTATGTATTACCTGGTTTTGCCTAGGGTTGTATGGAGGGCTTCTTTCTTTTCACCCTTTATCCTTACAATTTTTTTCATTCTTCAACCCTTTCAGTGCTTACCGAGACTTCATGACTAGTACCTTGTTGGGTTTGTTCCAACACTAGTCCATATCAATCCGCACTTTCCCTTATTCTCACTTTTACTCCTTTTTTCAATTCTTACTTGGACTTCACTTATCTATGGAGTGTTCCTAGGTAGATCCCTACCCCCTGGTTTTGGCAGGATTCTATGGAACGAATATTATATAACTCCTTAAGAAACAACAGTTGGTCGGTCTTTGGGGTATTGCCATGAAGATCCATAAAACCATTTGATAAAAAATAATTCAATGTGTTTGAAAAATCATTTAAGACACATTAAGTGTTTTCAGAGTTTCCAAAAAGCTCCCCCTACACATATGCACCATATTATGAAAGAGTTTAGCACATGCGAGGTTTGGGAACACACTTATAGATTGAAGATCGTATCCGTTATTAATCCGTATTGATCACATTTTAATCACTATTCTCCCCCTCAAAAATTGCATATGTGTTTACAATTTTTGACAATTAGTGAATTAAAAACAAGTTAATGTCCAAAATTCACATGAGCCTAACGAAGTCTTAGGAGAACAGGAGTGCGTGCCGAATGAATCATATTATTATACTCCCCCTCAATAATAGAATAGAGTAAAAACTTAGAGTGGGAGTTTGTTGAGCACATAATTTTGAAAGAATTTGAAAATTTTTGTTTTGAAAATATCTTAAAAACTGTGCTCAACAGGAAAATATATGAGATATATCTTATCTGCCATCATTTTCCTTAGTACTTCTCTTGAGCATTCAAAACTTTGAATGTTTATATGACTTTGTTCAAGACCAACAAGATATGAACTTCCGGTTGTTTAGGATAAATGTTCATAAATGAACATTTTCCTTTCTGTGAAGACAGAGTCCTAAGCTGACATTTACTTAGAATTCGTAGAGAAAAATTTGAAAGGACATGTTTTGAAAGCATTTGAAACTCTCGCTCGAACTTCATTTATATACCCGTGTTAATATTAATCAACATTTCTAGGTACGTAAATGTTATCGATTGTCAAGAGACATGTCAGAGAAGATTATTTTTGTATTTTTGAAATTTTTGGATTTTGTATTTTGCTTTTATAGGTTTTATATTTTTATATTTTGTTTTTCTAATAAAATAAATATAAATAATTACTGTAATTTTGCAAGATGATCACGTTCCTGAGGAGATAAACTGCGCATACCAAGGCGATGAACCAAATAGGTGAATCGATCCACCGAAAGGGATTTGGTAAAGAGGTCAGCCAGTTGGTAATCTGTCTTGACAAAATACAGTTCAATCGTACCCTTTTCCACATGCTCCTTTATGAAATGGCAGTGGACAGCGATGTGTTTTGTTCTCGAGTGTTGGACCGGGTTGCAGGATATGGCTATGGCTGATTTCGAATCACAACATATTGGAATCTTGTTAAAGTGAAAGCCATAATCCGTTAACTGTGTCCGCATCCAAATGAGTTGGGCACAACAAACAGATAGAGACACATATTCTGCTTCCGAGGTTGACAGCGCCGTACAATCTTGTTTCTTTAAGGACCAACTAACCAACTTTTCACCTAAGAATTGAGCTCCACAGGAAGTACTCGTAAAGGTGTCTTTACATCCCGCATAATCAGCATCTAAAAATCCAGTTAGTTCAAAACTAGAATCCTTTGTATACTAGAGACCCATATTAACAGTTCCCCGGAGATAACGAAAGATCCTTTTAACCTCTTTGAGGTGCTTCTCGGTTGGGTTAGCCTGGTACCGAGCACATAAACAAGTAGCATGTACAATGTCCAGTCTACTAGACATAAGATATATTAGGGCACCAATCATGCTACGATATTTTGTTGCATCGACTGGAGACCCATTTTGATCAAGGTCAAGCTTGTCGTTGATCTCTATTGGAGTACCAACAGGATCACAAGATTCCATTCCATATTTTTAAGGATTTCTAACATGTAGTTGGACTGGTTTATAAAGATGCCACGGGGGGATTGGTTAAATTGTAATCCAAGGAAAAACGTCATTTCCCCCATCATCGACATTTAGAAGCAGATTTTCATGAGGTCAGAAAATAGTTGGGTATACATAGGGTGTGTTGAACCAAAGATAATATCATCAACATAGACTTGTACCACTAAGATGTCATCATCGAAGCGCCTTATAAACAACGTTAGATCAATTGTGCCTTTGACGAAGTGATTATGTAGGAGAAATGTTGACAATTCGCCGTACCATGCTCTTGGTGCTTTCTTTAACCCATATAGTGCCTTTTTTAACTTGTAGACATGGCTTGGACGATCAACATTTATGAAACCTTCAGGTTGACACACGTACACGTCTTCTTTTAACGTACCATGCAAGAATGCAGTTTTCACGTCCATTTGAAACACAATGAACGATTTGTGTGCAGCATATGCCAAAAATATCCTGATAACTTCCATTCTAGCAACCGGAGCGAAGGATTCTTTAAAATCTATTCCTTCCTCTTGGCGGTACCCTCTCACAACCAGACGAGTCTTGTTTTGGATGACCGTGTTTTCTTCATCATGCTTGTTTTGAATAACCATTTCAAAGTAAGAGGTTTTATGTTATCCGGAGGAGGAACTAACACCCATACATCAAGCCTATTGAACTGGAGAAGCTCTTCTTGCATTGATTCAATCCATGCAGGGTCGGTCATGGCCTCTTTGACATTCTTCAGTTCCATAGTGCTTACCGTTAATGCATACATGCACATGTCACCATCGGATCGAAGTTGATTTCTTGTCAAGACTGGTCGTGAGGGTTCTCCTATCACTTGTTCCAGAGGGTGATCCTTAGTCCATTAATATTCATGAGGGTATGGTTGATAAAACGTATGCATGTTCGATGGATCCACATATTCTGAAGATGATGATTCAGCAGCACTTATGGATGGAGTAGCAAAAGGATTTACAAACATATTTTCATCAAACATAGAATTTGGAACATTGTCAGCAATTGTTGCAGGTTGATGCTGAATATGTTGTTGTGTTTTGAGCTCGTCAACATCCTGTGAAGTGTTTGGAAAATTTGTAGCTTGAGAGGATGAATTTGTTGATATCGGTGCGGTGTCTGTTGTTGTTGTAGTTGTCGTTTGAGTATGAAGAACTTGAGGTGCTTGAGCAGCAGGAATATTTCTTGGAGGAGCAGACGGTTGACCACCAATATGATCATCATACATAGCTTCGAACAATAAATCCAATTCACCTTCAGTTGGTTGTTGAGTTGTTATTGTTGACGGAGCATAAGTATGATCGAGTCCTGACCTGATCTGTTCAGAAGTCATGCCTTGAAGCCCGGGTTTTGAACTCCTTTGTTCAAAAGCCATTGTTAAAAGCTCATCAAATGTCACATTCATTGTCTCTATGATTTTCTTTGTCCTTCGGTTGTAAACTCTATAAGTACAGGAATTAGCAGAATAACCAATGAAAAGCCAATATCACCTTTTGCACCAAGCTTCTCAATATCTTCACGATTATTCTTGGGATAACAGAGAGCCCCGAATACATGTAGAAAGGAGATATCTGGTTTTTTGCCATTAATGAGCTTGTATGGTGTTTTGTTAAATCGACAGTAAATGATGGAGCGGTTTTTAGTGTAGCACGTAGTAGCAATTCCTTTAGCCCATAAGAATAACGATGCACGAGAGAAAATCAACATTGTTCTAGCAGCCTCTACTAACGTCCGATTTCTTCGTTCCACTACTCCATTTTGTTGAGGTGTTTTGACAGAAGACGCTTGGTGAGAGATGCCAACACTATCAAAGTATTCTTTAATAATTTGATTTTTGAATTCTATGCCGTTTTTGGTTCTTATGATGAAGACAGGGGACTGAAGAAGGACAGTGGTTCTCTTCAGGAAGGTTTTAATCACTTTTGGTGCTTCATCTTTTGATATGAGAAAATGTACCTAAGTGTAACGAGAGTAATCGTACACAATCACCAAAACATACCGCTTTCCATTTATGCTGGCAATTCTCATTGGACCACATAAATCCATATGAAGAAGGTGTAACCTCTTCTTAGAATTTGGAACTAGTTTGGGTGGGTGAGATGCCATTTTGCTTTTTCCTTGCTCGCATGAGGGACAAAGATGTTCTTTATGATATTTGAATTTTGGAAGACCGGTGACAAGATCATTTTTGGCAAGGTCATTTATGGTGTCAAAGTTGAGGTGGGATAAATGTTGATGCCATCACCATGACTTGGTAGAAGTAGCATGAGCCATGAGGCAAATAGGAGAAGCATAGGCCTTTTTTATATTATTTTTATTTTTGAAAACTCAAAAGAACAAAGTTGTAGAGGACAACTTTTTAAGCTACTTTAATAAAGAAACTATAAGCTGAAACTCAAAAATAAACTCTCAAAAAGCTTGTGAAAGAGCTGTTTATAGTAAGTAAGCTTATAAGGACCAAAAAGCTAGTTTTCACTTAACAGCTTGCACACAACTCATTTTAAGCTCATTTTTAAAAACAAAAGCTAAACCTGAAAGCTTATAACATGTAGAAGCTAATTATGAAAAGCTAAATTAACCAAAAACACTATAGGACTCCTAAATTTAATGATCAAAATAGTAAACTCAGAAATAAGCACTTAAGACTTAAAAACTAAATAAGCTATAACCTAGAATAAGCTAAAACAGAAGCTCAATTTTTGAAAACTTAATAACCTACACATAAGCTATAAATTCAAATTATAAAAGCAAATACTATAAGCTAAAAATCTAAACTTAGAAGCTAGGATCTACTTGCTACTGTTTTTGGCTTTTTGAGATTTTTATGAACTTTTAAAAGCTAATGCTTCCTAGTGAATAAGCTAGAATATTGAAAACAAGTCTTAAACCATCTTATCCTATATCTAATCTATAAGCTTACTTAATCTTAACAAGTAAAATCTACTTAAGCTACTAAAATAAGATCAAAAAGGGACTGCAGTTTTAAGACATGCAGTACCTTACTGATGCACTTGGCCAAAAAGGGTGAAACCCAAATGCAGGTAACTTTAATGGTCAATCCTGCAATACATACACTCAATGAGTGTATGTTGACACACACAAACAAGATCCAAGCTCTCCTAAGCTAGGATCAATAAGATCTTTATCAAATTTTTCTTAAAAACTCCCCTGGTGCCAGATTAACATAATAAGCTTAAACTTTTAGAAATTTTAAGTCTAACTTTTGAAAATGCACTAACTGTTGATTTTAAATGATAATGAAACTATCTCAAACAAATTACAAAACTCAGTTTGACTTTAAGTGGTCAAACTTTGTTATTCCAAACACTCTTTTAAAATTTCCAATTTAAACTTAAGCTTATGAAATTAAAATCCAGTTAACAAAACCTTATTACCAGATATCAAATAGCTTATTACAAACTTAATAAACAAATATCAATCAGCAAATAAGCTAGAATCCATAAGCTACACATTACTCTAATATTTTTGGATTTTTTTGGTTTTTAAGACTATCTATGAAAAATTAATATTAAAAAAAACAGATATTCAAACTCACTTAATAAGCACAATAAGACAATTTTAAACACTAATTAGCTAATGAATAAGCAGGATAAGCAAATTAAGCAGACTTAAGCTAGAAATTTAAGAACAAAAATAATAAATGGAAACTTATAGAAAACCTTACCTTAACAAAGGTTGAATAAGCTCAAATGAGCAGTCTACAAGCTCTGGCTTATCCTAAGATAAGCCAGTATAAGTCCATATGAGCTCTTCCCTTTTAAGCTCATCTTCCAATTGTCACAGTCCAATAGCATAGGTAATTAAGCTTATTTTAGAGTTTAAGTAGATTAAAAGAATAATTAAGCTCAATCACAAGCTTAGAGACTTATGAGAGCTTATTAGAGCTTCTGATAAGCTTTAGAAGAGAGCTTATGAGTAATAAAAAACAACTTATAAAACTAAAAGTTTGATTTTATTAATAACTAAAAGAGATTACAATGCTTTGGAAAATGAATTACAAAAGCTTTAATGAAAATTACATTTAAAGGAAAATTGCATAAGCCAAAACTAAATTAAGCTAAAATTTCTAAAAGCCAAAAACTAGGTGTCGTAGTGTGTGTGAGAGTGAAGGGCTATTTATAGCCATCTTTTGAATCTTCTAGGCTCCTTGGTTGTTACACGCTCCTTCCTCTTTTGGCCCTTAGATCATATCAATCATTGGATGCTTAATTTGGGACGTTGGATCACATCTAGCCTCACACGGATTGCCA
>BQNB010043681.1:11544-45361 GCA_026074375.1 Tanacetum coccineum | reverse complement strand
ACACAGTTCTTTTTGTCACACATCTGTGAAACACTAAAAAGGTTAAACTGTAACTCCTTAACAAAGTACACTTCCTCAAAATCAAGCTTACTAGTTTTAAGAGTTCCTTTACCAGTAATTTTCCCTCCTTTGGCTCCTCCCTCAAAGGTAACATATCCTCCATCAAATTCCTTAAAGTCTGAGAGATAGGACATGTTCCCTGTCATGTGCCTTGAGCATCCACTATCAACATCTCATTGATCTTCTTTTTGTAGATGACCATGCACATAAAAATAAGGAAATTAGTTTCCTTTGGGGACCCAAGCCATCACTGACTTGGATCTGCCTCGTGCATCAACATAATTATGTCTCTTCAAAGTAATTTTCATATGCACTGTTAAAGTTTGGTAGGTACCAAACCCCAACATCAAAGGGCCTTAAAAGCATTTCACCTGATTTTCCTGACAACATTAACTACTGCTTAGAATTTGCCTAATCAGTATTAACTACTTTGGCCCCTAGCATATAAAAATTCCCTTTAGGCAGTAATTAACTTTTTGCTATAATTTTTGTTTATTTAATGCTGTTTTTATACTATAAGGCCCTTTATAGTTGATTGTGCTGATTTAGAAATACAGACATTGGTCTAAGCAACTATAACCTTAGTTTTGAGATGAACAGGATTAACAAGCCTACGTATTAAGTGGTATAAGGCCAGTTATCATTAAACTGCTCTTGGAACTATGTTTCCCGTGAGCACTAGGGAGCCTTGTTAGCAATAATTAATAAATTCACCCTTGTATGATATTCCCAGATACATCCTATCCCTTTGATGGTAATTGCATTAGCCTGCCACAATGGTTTAAAACTTCCACAGACAAAACAAGCTTTATTGTACATCACAAAGTCACTTCCTAGCTGTTGGCATTTCTGATTATTCCAGTTTCTTTGATTTCCCCTAGGAGTTTGTGACATGTACATTTTAGCATACGTAACTAGTTTCCTAACTGGTTTTTCTTGTTGTTGAGATTTAACAAAATTTATCTTAGCAACAGTAGGAAAAATAGAGTTTTCTATCACAATCTTATAGCCCCATTTTGACACCAACTCCTCAACCAATGAGGCATCAGGAGATTCCCTAACCTCATTAGAAGTACCTTCACTAACACTCTTACTAGTCTTAGATCTATATCCTTCAAACTCAGGCTGTTGGAACTCCTCTAAACTAGAGTTAGACAAATTAAGGTTTGGGGGTTAAAATAATCCTGTAGGAGGAGGTGGAACAACATTATAGCTTACAAACCCTAAACCCTTTCTACTTTTATCAGGTATTTGACTCCCTATTAATTTGTCTAGACTCTTAGAAGCATTATCAAAATTTTTCAATCTTAAGTTGATTGCTTTCTTTTTCTTGCTTAAGCTTTTCTAACTTACTTTTAAGCACACTAATTTCTGAGTCTTTATATGAGATATCTCTTTTTAGAACAGCAAGTTCCTTACAAAATAGAACCTCATTCTTTTTGTAAAAGACAAGTTGTTCTTCTACAGATGCTAACCCGCTTTTATAAGTAGCTAGATTGAACTCAAATTTGTTAAACTCTATTCTTAATTCATCAAGTTGAGTTTTAAGAGTTTCAAAGTTTTTTAGACAGGTTTTTGAACAAGTTTTATCATTATGTACCTTAGAGTCTAAAAAATCCATAAGAGCCATGTTTATAAGGACTTTTTCATCTGCCATAAAGCTCCAGTCAAGACCAGCTCCATCAATAGCCAACATGACTTTGGAAGAAATTTCTTCCACATTTATAGTCCTTCTAGAGCTGTCTTGATTCCTGCTCCTGTTATCTTGATTACCAGGTCTTCTGCATTCCCTTGCAAAGTGTCCCAACTTATGACAGTTGAAACACTCTACCTTTGAATTTTCATATCCAGCTGTGTTACTCCCATTGATAGTAATCTTTCTACCAATTTTCTAGAAAAACTTTCTTGTCCTCATGCTTAGCAATGCTAACTGCCACTTTAAATCTATCTCTTCTAAGTCATCTTCATGGATTTGTTCAAGGTCCTCATGTACAAGTTGAGACCCGTTTGGTTGACTAGCCAAAAATGCATAAACAGTGTCATCACTTAAGTTAGCAGTACTAACTTGAGTACTAGCAGTGCTAACTTAAGTATTAGCAGTACTAACTCCATAAGCAGTATTAACTTCATTTGTACTGCTAGTAGATGACATAAAACCCAAGTTCTAAGAACTTGAGCTTGAGCCTTGAGCTTGCAGTTCCTTTAACCTTTTGTTCAACAGTCTTGAAATTGTTGTAGAGATCATCAAAACTTATTATATCTAGATTAGGTTTATTCCTCCAGACCACAACATGAGTATTCTACTCAGAAGGCAGACTTCTCAAAAATTTCAAATTAAGATATTCTTGTGAAATATTTTTACCAAGGATAGCTAACTGACTTACAATCTTCTGAAGCCTGTTAAAAATAGAATCAAGAGACTCTGTTCTTGGAGGCACTAAATTTTCTCATACATTCTACTTTAGAAAGTCTTTGAGTCTTCTTTGTTGCATCATTACCCACCAAATCTTGTTTGTATAAGCAGTCAAACAAAGTCATGGAATCCTTGTAACTGATTAAATGTCTGTAGATGTTCATTTAAAGTGCCATTATTAACCTACTTCTTTGCCTCACATCATATTCTTAATTTGAGTCCTTTTCATCAGCATCTACAAGACCTGGTAATAATGAGTTGAGGAACCATCACATTGTTGTTGTTTTGACTCTGGTTTGAATGAGTTTCATCTCTATGACATCCCATGAACATAGTCCTTGTGACTTAAAGTATTGCACAAATTCTTTAGCTTCCGCACATATCATATTCACCCTGTTTGAGAAGGGGCAACTTTGCAGTAGTATTGGTTTAGGTAGTTTCTAGATCCATCTCTTCCTTGTGAGTAAAGAGATCTCCTTGTTAGTTTCTTCTAGATCAAAGTTTCAGAACACAAGCTCTGATACCACTTGTTAACCCCAAACTATGATTGATTCTTTAGCTTGTAAAGAGTATGTTACCTTGGATAAATCCAAAATAAAAATGGTAGAAACTTTGTGTGTATATTAAAGAGTATGCGGAATCTACTCTTTAATACTTAGAAGAACTATGAATGTAACAAAAAGCTTCAATATTATTAAGATTAATAATACGAGTACTCTATCTAGTACTAGGGTTTACAACCTTGAAGTTATTACTATTGTCCATACAACGCTATAACTTAGGATCTCCTTTTATACGCCAAGGAGTCCTTTACAAGATAACTACAGATCTTCTATATTTCTAATCTTATATGCATATATTTCTAACTAGATAGAATATACACTAAATAAGTCAATACTTATCACTTCATACGTCTTCATCCCTTTAGTAGTCTTAAGCCTTCATGCAGCAGTTCTGAACTCCTTTCAAGCATGGTAAGTATTACTAAGCAGTACTAACTTTCTTCTAGTAGTACTAACTAGTTAGTATTGGCAGTTGTAATCTTGAGCAGTACTAAGTCTTTGGTTTAGCAGTACTAAGTGTTTGGGTTTAATTCCTAACAAATCAACATTATCTTTTGATTTTTCTAAGTTTGCCACCATATTATGAGAATCAACAAAGGTTAAGTCCGCCATTGATGAGAATTGTGAATTTCGGTGATAAAATCGAGTTAGGGTTTGTAGAATTGAGAACGTGAGAGTGTTTAAGAGTGATTACTATGTGAACGAAAAAGGTTTTATAGGGAATTAAGCAAACCTATAGGTGAAGTAACCAACTAATTTACGAAAGACACCCTCAACAGTTGTATCCCCAACGGTAACCTAGTAGCACTAACTTGGCCTAACAGCATTAACTTTTTGCCTAGCAGCACTAACTTTTCGCCCAATAGCATAAAGTCATGCCAGCAGCACTAACTCTCAAGTTACCAGAATAAACCCTAATTTTATCCAAGTAGTATGTCCAACCCATTCCAATCATCAATCTAATCAAACAACCAACACCTCAGAGATAAGCATTCCAATACAGAGCAGTCAAGAGATTGAAAACGACTAACATCAAGTGCTTTTGTCAGTAAGGTCCCTGCAACATTATGAATCAGTAGGAATCTTGATCACTGACAATAATCTCTCTCATATGAATCGCATGATGAAGTGTGTCTAATTTAAATGTGCTTAGTCTTGAGTGAAATATTGGATTCTTAACTATGCAGAATGGTACTATTCCAATTGTCATAAAAATCTTGGTATTCATGAAGCCTGTATCCATAAATACAGCATTTGATTTTGGATCCAAACACTGTCCACAACAATTAGACTGCAGCTACAAACTTGCTTCAGTAGTAGATTTGCAACTATATTTGCTTCTTACTTGCATTGCACTGAAATCAATCACTCCAGAAAATTAACAACCTCCTATTGTTGATTTCCCTGTCTAAAACTTATTGGCAACCAGCATAGTCACTATCAGAATAAGCCTCCCAAGTCAAATGGTGAGTCCTTAGGATACCAAAGGCCGAATTTAGGTTGACCTTTTAAGTATCTAAAGATTCTTTTCACAACATGAAGATGCAAAACTTTAGGTGTGACTTGAAATCCTGCACAAGCACATACATCAAACATTATATCAGGCCTAGAAGATGTTAGATACATCAATGATATAATCATTGATCTATATAAGTGAACATCAACATCTTTTCAGCCTTCTGCATCCTTGAGTAAATAGGCTTGAATCTCCATGGGTGACATGCTAATCCTCACAGAGGTGAAAAAAACTAAACTTCTTCAAGATTTCATCCACATACTTGTCTTGGCTAATAAAAATCCTATCTTCTTTTTGCAGCACCAGTTTTAAGTGTTCCTTTACCAGTAATTTTCCCTCTTTTGGATCCTCCCCTAAAGGTAACATATCTTCTATCAAATTCCTTGAAGTCTAAGAGATAGGACATGTTCCTTGTCATGTGCCTTGAGCATCCACCATCAACATAGCCTTGATCTTCTTTTTGTGGATGACCCTGCACATAAAAATAAGGAAATTAGTTTCCTTTAGGGACCCAAGCCATCAATGACTTGGATTTGCCTCGTGCATCAACATAATTATGTCTCTTCAAAGTAATTGATGCACTATTACGTTTGGTAGATCTCCAAACCCAATAGTGTTTGAGGCCTTAAAGAAAACAATAAGACCTGATTTTCCCTCACAGCATATAAATACTGCTGAATATGCCTAGCATATTAAAACTGCTTTTGGCTAAGCATTATAAAATTTTTCTCTTCCCTATAGCATATAACTTTTTGACTAAAATTTTTGTTGTTTAATGCTGTTTTATGACTTATAAGGGACTCTTTGTCTTTTAACAGTTGATTGTGCCTTGAATTTAAAAAATGTGACATTGGTCTAGCATTATGGAATTTGTAGTTTTGTGGATGAGTAGGGGGAGGATTAACAGGGGGCCTAGCAGTATTAATGTTATCTTAATGTCAGGGAGTAGTATTTCATTAGGAAATCGAGGGGCGGGTCTTGGTGAACCATTGGTTTCGCTGTGAGCACTAAGGTGAGGAGGGGGGCTTTTTATAGGGGGGGGGAGTGTTGTTCTTATTTGATAGGGTCTCTTTACAATTGATTGTGCTGATTTAGAAAAATGTGACATTGGTCTATCACTATAAACTTTAGTTTTGGGATAAGCAGTATTAATAGGCCTAGCAGTATTAAGTGGTCTTAGGCCAGTTTTCATTAAAACTGCTATTGGAACTATGTTCTTGTAAGCACTAGGGTGAGCCTTTCTGGCAGAATAATTATAATTCACCCTTGTAAGATTATTCCTAGATACCACCCTTTCCCTTTGATGGTAATTGCAGTCAGCCTGCACATGGTCAAAACTTCCACAGACAAAACAAGCTTTATCACAAAGTCACTTCCTAGCTATTGGGACTTCTAATTATTCTAGTTTCTTTGATTTCCCCTAGGAATTTGTGACCTATACATTTAAGCATACTTAACTGGTTTCCTAACTGGTTTTTTATTATTATTTAGGTCTAATAAATTCTATCTTAGCAACAGTAGGAAAAATAGTTTTCTTCTCTAATTTATCATCTGACACCAACTCCTCAACTAATGAGGCATCTAGAGATTGCCTAACCTCATTAGAAATATCTTCACTAACACTCTTAGTAGTTTTAGGTCCATAGCCTTCAAACTCAGGCTGTTGGAACTCCTCTAGAGTAGAGTAGGACAAATCAAGATCTGGGGGTAAAAATAACCCTGTATGGGGAGGTGGAACAGCATTATAGCTTACAAACCCCAGACCCTTTCTACTTTTATCAGTTATCCGACTCCCTATTAATTTGTCTAGACTCTTAGAAGCATTATCAAAATTTTCAATTTTAAGTTGATTGCTTTCTTTTTCTTGCTTAAGCTTTTCTAACTCACTTTTAAGCATGCTAATTTCTGAGTCTTTATATGAGATATCTCTTTAAAGAACAGCAAGTTGCTCACAAAAAATAACCTCATTATTTTTGTAAAAGACAAGTTGCTCTTCCACATATGCTAACCCTCTTTTATAAGTAGCTAAATTGAACTCAAATTTGTTACACTCTATTCTTAAATCATCATGTTGAGTTTTAAGAGTTTCAAAGCTTTTTAGACAGGTTTTGAACCAGTTTTGTCATTATGTACCTCAGATTCTGAAAAAGCCATAAAAGCCATGTTTGTACGGACTTCATCATCTGCCATAAAGCTCTAGTCAAAACCAGCTCCATCAATAGCCACCATGGCTTTGGAAGAAGTTTCTTCCACATTTACAGTCCTTCTAGAGCTGTCTTGATTCCTGTTCCTACTATCTTGGTTCCTAGGTCCTCTGTATTCCCTTACAAAGTGTCCCATCCTGTCGCAGTTAAAACACTCCACCTTTGACTTGTCATATCCAGCTATGTCACTCCCATTGATAGTAATCTTTCTACCAGTTTTTTGGAAAAACCTTCTTGTCCTCATGCTCAGCAATGCTAACTGTCACTTCAAATCCATCTCTTTTAAGTCATCTTTATGGATTTGTTCAAGGTCCTCATATACAAGTTGAGACCCGTTTGGTTGGCTGGCTAAAAATGCATAAACAGTGGCATCACTTAAGTTAGCAGTACTAACTTGAGTACTAGCAGTGCTAACTTGAGTGCTAGCAGGGCTAACTTAAGTGTTAGCAGTACTAACTCCATAAGTAGTACTAACTTCATTAGTACTGCTAGGGGATGACACAAAATCCATATTCTGAGAACTTAAGCTTGAGCTTGCAGTTCTTTTAACCTCTTATTCAACAATCTTGAAATTGTTATAGAGATCATCAAAGCTCATTGTATCTAGATCAGGTTTATTCCTCCAGATCACAACATGAGTATTCCACTTAGAAGGCAGACTTCTCAAAAATTTCAAATTGAGATCTTCTTGTGAAATACTTTCATCCAAGATAGCCAACTGACTTACAATCTTCTGAAGCCTGTTAAATATACAGTCAAGAGACTCTGTACTTGTAGCACTAAAGTTCTCATACATTTGCTTTAGAAGAGTCTTCTGAGTCTTCTTTGTGGCTTCATTACCACCAAATCTTGTTTGTATAGCAGCAAACAAGGTCTTAGCATCCTTGTACTAATTATGTGTCATTAGATGTTTATTAGGAAGTGCCATCAGTAACATACTTCTTGCCTTCATATCATTCTTCTTTTGAACCTGATTGCTTCTGTAGTTAAGGACACTGGTAAAGTGAAAGTTGAGGTTACTCAGCATTTGTTGTTGTTTGAGCTGCTGGTTTGAATGAGTTTCCATTCTCTATGACATCCCATAGAGCATAGTCTTGAACTTGAAAGTATTGCTCAATCCTTAGCCTCTACATATCATATTCACCTTGTTTGAAAATGGGCAGCTTTGTAATAGTAGTGGTTTGAGCAGTTTCTAGATCCATCTCTTCCTTGTGAGTTGATGGTTTTTCTTGTTAGTTTCTTCTAGATCAAAGTTTCCGAACACACGCTCTGATACCACTTGTTGATCCCAACTTAAGATCGATCCCTTAGCTTGTAAAGGTTACGTTACTTTGGATAAATCCAAAACAACTATGGTAGAAACTTTGTGAATACTAAAGAGTATGCGGAATCTACTATTTAATATTTAGAAGAATACTAATAAACAGTAAACTGTATGAACAATGATATTACTGAAAAGCTCCAATATTATTATTATCAATAATACGAGTACTTTGTGTAGTACTAGGGTTTACAACCTTGAAGCTATATATCAAAATGTATATCAAACACCATAACCTAGGATCTCCTTTTATACACTAAGGAGTCCTTTACAAGATAAATACAAATCTTCTATAATTCTAATCTTATACGTATCTTTCTAACTTTATAAGATATACATTGAATAAGTCAATACAAATCACATGGAACGTCTTTATCTCTTTAGTAGTCTTAATCTTCATCTAGCATTCTTAAGTTCTTTAGCGGTCTTAAGTTAGTATTGGCAGTACTAACTTACTCTAGCAGTACTAACTGTTTAGTACTGGCAGTTGTAACTTGAGCAGTACTAACTCTTGGCTTGGCAGTGCTAAGTATGAAGACTTTTAATTCCTAACAAAACCCGACAAGGGGAACCTTTGAGTCTACTCTTAGTGACCTAATGGAAGGTTTCAGCTGTAGGAAACATTTCTCGTATATGACTTCGCACGAGCTTCCGTTATCCATGTATACTTGGTTTACTTGTCTTCCAAAGATCTTAGCCTTTATGATAACTAGATCAGAAGAATTGTCGTTTCCCGAAATAGGGGGAACATGATCTTTCCCAGTCCACGAGTAGACTCTTTTGTTGACTTTCTCTTTGGGGTATTGTTTCTTTTGCTTATCATAAGGATAGGAGCTTCGGTTGGTGTTGTACCTTTATCTCCCTTCTTCCATTCTCCTAATTGAGTGTTTAAAACTTTCGCTTTCCCCTTCTTTACTTCTTTCACTAGATGTGCTAGCCATCCTAATTTGACAGCTTCTTCGATTTGATGTCTCAGCTCCCGACACTGATTCATGTTGTGTCCGTAGTCTTCATGATAGTGACAGTATTTAGACATGTCGCGTGACCATTTACTCCCTGGTAGACGAGGGGGGGTGTTCGAAAGTTCTTGCTACCTTCTCGGTTTCTAGGATCTCTCTAGGACTTTTGGACAAGTTGGAGAGCAGTCCATGGTTAGGTCCCTAGTACGGAAATAATATGTCTCTATTCTTCCTTCCTTTATTGTTGTCCTAGGAGGAATTTCTCTTGAACTTGGTCGAGCTTTCTTGGTGACTTTCGGAGTTCCGTTGGCTGCGACTTATTTTGCTTCGATCCAAGTGTAAGTCTTCTCCATCAGACCCTTGTAAGTAGTTAGGAGGTCTGTGGAGATGAACTCCACTAGGCTCCTTGTTCGTAACCCATTAACGAATCCAGAAATACGTTGCTCTTCATGTAAACCCAAAATTTGGAGAGTATCCTCCGTATACCTAGTAACAAAAGCTCTAGTGCTTTCTCCTTCCTTTTGCTTGATGTTATGCACTATGAGATGTATCTTCGTGAACTTCTTCTGTTGGCTAAAATAGGATCAAAACTGTGCCTTCAGATCTTCATAGTTGAGAATGCTACCTGCCTTTTGACCATTCCACCATATTTGGGCGAAATCTTTAAGCGTATAGGTGAACATATGACAGGTCACGGACATTGCCCACTTTTTTATACGAATGGCACCTTCGAAGAGGTGCAAGAAATTGTTAGGGTCTCCTTTTCTGTCATAGGATCCAACATGCGAAGGCATTTTTAATATATTCGGCAAAAGGTAGTCCTTGATCCATCGAACAAATGGGGTTACACAGCCAGTGTAGTCTGCGAAGAGGCTACTAGGGGCCTGGTTTGGGTAGACGGGTGCATTCGGCAAGGGGTACATAGGTTGTGCTGATGCGTAATTTATTTTAACAAAAAACTACGTCAGGTTTTACATTTATAAAACCCTAACTACCTCGATTATCCTACGCACTAAAGAGCAGTATACCCTATCGTGTATAGTGTAGTGATTGGTAAATATGGATGTCCACCCAAAGAACGGTTTGTATCTCTAATCGTCTAATTAATTTTATTATTCTACCTAAGAAAGAAGGAAAGAAAGCTTGTTTTGAGATTTGAAATTACTATTGATTGTTTGGTGGTAAGCCTTGCTTGTCGAAAAGGGAATTGGTATAGTGTTGGACAACTAGGAGGGATGAACACAATTAATTACTATGATCTCTAGTGCAATGTATTGTCACAATCTTAAAGCCACTTATCTTATGAGATACTCTTAATCCTAAGTAGGCGGTCTCCTTATTAGCTTGCACTCCTAACCAGGTATTAATGTGAAGGGATCGCCTAATTGGCCTAGGTCGAACCACCAATGAAGATTGGTCTTTCTTTTGGAGAATAGAAAACACTTAGTGTAGTGAGTTACGATACACCAAGAGTCCTCACAACCTCGAATTAATACTTACTCAGGGCACAAGGATCACTTAAACGCACTACATAAAATTATAAAGCAAGCGATAAAACAATGAGATCATAACTTAATAATCCAAAAGATAATTAAATAATTAAATGCCAAGAACAACTAATAAAGCATAATAAATAACATATCAACAACAAATTAAACCGCAAGATCCGCTAAATCAAAATAATCATTGAATTAAATTTACCATAATAAGTTGAAGTATGATTACAAACTGGTTTGAATTAGTGCTCTCGATCCCCTAGTCGAACGCCATGGCATATAACCAAGCAGGCAAGCTGCTTTTTTCTTCGCTTCTCTTATTGTCGGCTGACCCACCGAATGTAATCAATGGAATATCATTCTACGAATGATATTTATACCACATTTGAAGTTTGGTAAAAATACGAGTTCAACCCCTCATCTTTATGGCAAATAGTAGATACTTAATGAAACTTCATCATTATTGCGCAGCTTTAGTCCCTATGATGACTCATCATTACGGCGTAACCTTACCGACGTGGTTATGTCATAAAACATCTGACGCGGCATTCCTTCTCAAAGTAATAAAATTGGTTACGGCGTAATTAAAACAACCGGTTATGCCGTAACCCTTAGTCAGCAACATAATCTTTTGTCAGCAACATAATCTTTTCCATAATAATTGATTACGACGTAATTCCTACGAGACGTTACGCCATAATGCTTCATTAGCATAATTTCTTCGTTAATAATAATTGATTATGGCGTAACTCCTGCGGGAGGTTACGCCGTAATGTCTTCTAATCTTCCACCGTATTGATCTTTAAAAATATAGTACTCCTACTAAATAATTTAGTAGTGGTACTATTCTTCATTTGGCTCATGAGCTGCATGCTGAAGAAATATAGTAACCTTCCATTAAATTTTAGTACCTCTACTAAATAAATTAGTATTGGTACTAAATTTGGCCATTTCATGCATTATTTCGTTCCGTTGCCCAAATTACCTTAAATTCAAAATATAAATGAATTAGGTACCGAATTCATATAAAGCAATGCAATAAACGAATTTGACAGGAAAAAGTATTAAATATTTGATGTCATAAAATATCCCCCCACTTGACTTCTACTTGCCCTCAAGTAGAACCTTTTAAATCATTCTCAAAAAGATATCTCCATAGTTATCTAGGAAGATATGAATTTAAAAATTACCTATGCTAGAAAATTCCAAACCGAGCACCTCACGAAAGGAAAAACGAATCACACTGATACTCTCACTAATCTATGTGTTTCATTTTTGGTGATCACTCAACTGCTCAGTCATGGCGAGTATTCTATCAAAAGCTTGGCAAGGATACTAATCTCTACCACTAGAGTCTAGATGCAACTATTTAAAAAAGCAAATGGGTTGATACACACAGGCTTATGGGGTGAATCATCCTTTAAATGCAATCTTTACCAAAATTGTTACACCAATAAGGGCGACAAAACCACACATACACAGCCGTAACGATGGATGAGACATGTATGATTGCTCACTCCCTCATTCGAGCAAAACCAAGGGTTAAGATGGAGAATGATATAGCGTACAGATCTTCTAATCTTTCACCAAAAGCGTTACAACAACAAGGGCGGCAAATCATATATACACATCCATAACGATGGAATAGATATACATGATTGCATTCAATTCCCTCATTCGAGTAAGCCAAAGGTTAGGGATTAGGCATGGGCGTACATTTAATTGGTGTTAAATAAAAACAAAAAACAAATAGTTTCCTAAGTCCACAATCTCCCCGTCACAGGTCGCATTTAAATCTCATAAGGAAAAAACGAGGGTTAAGAGTCAAGGGGTCTTCATAATACACGAGTTAATGCGTATAAAATACAATGTATTGCCTCAAAACTCCATAAACCAAGCAAATAGGACGCATTAACTCGGCCTTCATCATTACTGAACAAAAAACTATGTGCTATAAAATTTTAAAATTTGGGCCAAATTAGCACATAATTTCACCAAATACCTCATTTCCATCTCCCTTCCCCCCACTTAAGATGTACAATGCAGTCATTATACATATAGACTTATAATAGAAAGGAGAGATAGAAATGTCACGAGTTTATAAGAACTACCCATTTATAAAGACGGAATCATCACCATCTGGACAAGGCAGAAATACTACTACAATACGACATATAAGCTAATTTATAATGACGATTAGTTGTAACTAACTACACTTGCTTGCATCCTCTTTATTCTATTTTTTTGTTTTTTTTGATGCAAGACAAGGATACAATGAAATGAATCACAATACATATACATATATACATGAGCATCCCTTCACTTGAGATCAACTATCTTCAAAACCCATCTTTTCTTCAAATACCCTTTATCCTAACCCGCGGCTTTTACCAGTGTAACCAAAATTAACCAGCAACTCCTCGATCATGGACTAAAGAAACTACAGGGTAGGCTAGGCGATTGGTGTAATGAAACAGCATATATTGGGTTACAAAATGAAAGGAAAGGCTCAGCAAGTTGTATTAGGGGTATCTTGAACTAAAGATAAGTGCAACAAAGGGTTTAACAGGGGGATTGACTAGTCAGTGTGAGAAGTTAATTTACACAATATATATATGGGCTATTTGGGGTTAATCCTAAAATTTGCCTTTTATCACAACTACACTGATTACACTAGGTGCGATGCTCATTTTGGTGGTCTCGAAAAGATATACCAGGCCAAGTTCTAAAGTCTACTACAGCCACCGGCACACTCATTTTTAATGATTTTAGGTATGAGGGGAAAACGGAAAGGCTTTATCCTCACATAACTGAATTATAAGGTAGGTGTGCTCAGTAAAGTTTTTAACTAGTTAAGTAATGAAAAACATGTCAAAATTTTATTAATGAAACATTTTTAGAAAAAACTAGAAAAATAAAGGTAAGTATAATCATATGGTTGTTTATTTCTAATCACTTTCCCCCCACTTGAGTCAAACTTAAGTATATAAAATTAAAATAGGAAGGGTTAGAAATGGAACGGATTACTCCCCTGGATTTGCTCGTCATGATGAAGAGACAACATGCTCTAAGCCATGCTCCAAGTCTGCTTCTTAGAGCAACATCCACCATCACAAGCACCATCAATATCCTATAAAGCATCCGACTAGACCGGTTCAGGATGCTTCCTTGCAGCTTGATTAGCATCCTAGCACCTCATCGTGTGCATTACCTGTATAGCTGCAAGAAAGACTAATACCAAAAGCATAAACCTGGATAAAAGCACAATAGCACAAAATCTACAAAACTGCACAAAATCTACAAAACTATACAAAATAACCTAACTCACTTTCGTAGGAATCACGGTTGCATTTAGCGTATGCAACAAGCCTTTTAAACCACTTGGTAGACGAGTAAAGTCTTGTGAGGGTTTTAGAGAACATACCCACAAAGTTCATTTACCAATATACACGGTTTTGTAAAATTTCAAACAATTTAATGATTTTTAGGAAGGGATTACGGCATAACCGTGGAATGTGTTACGCCATAATTATGTGGTTGCCAATTTTTGAAAATTTATTTGATCTAGTTACGACGTAACCATAGAAAGCAAACCTGTTGTATATCAGTAATAATTTGCCATATAAAACGAGTCCAGGAGACCTTAAATTTCATCCCTTGCAGTTAGAATCTGCAAAACCAAGTAAGAAACATACAAAACTAACTAAATGCAGAATTAAAGTGAGCTAAACTAAAGAATAGGTCGGGGTGTCTCCTGAGTAGCACTTTTCTTTTGAACTGAGTCTTTAAGTTAGACTCAAGCCTCCATCACAGGCTAACTTGGACATCTCCACACATGTCTAATCTTTATGTAATCTCCTCAACCTATTCATAATGCTCATCCTACACACTAACAAACCTTGTGCATTAAATGTGTAATAAAACTGAGCAAAAAGAGGAGCACATATAATTGGCAAATACTCGACTTAGGAGTAAAATTTTAAAGGTTCAAGCAATGCCCAAACTATTTTTGGTGTCTCAGACTTGAATACGCCATAACAAGCACTACCAAGCCACACCATACCCAAGTCTGAGACGCAATTTTATTTATTAATTTCACACAAAAGCACATAGAAAATAGGAGAAGAATAGAAGGTCAAGCATACACAAACAGACATATATCAATCAAACGATCAAAAACTACAAAAACTGTTCCCCGGCAGCGGCGCCAAAAACTTGATGCGTAATTTCTTTTAACAAAAAAACTACGTCAGGTTTTACATTTATTAAACCCTGACTACCTCGACTATTACTACACACTAAAGAGCAGTGTACCCTATCATGTATAGTGTAGTGATTGGTACGTACGGGTGTCGACCCAAAGAACGGTTTGTGTCTCTAATCGTCTAATTGATTTTATTATTCTACCTAAGAAAGCAGGAAAGAAAGCTTATTTTGAGATTTGAAATTACTATGGATTGTTTGGTGGTAAGCCTTGCTTGTCGAAAAAGGAATTGGTATAGTGGTAGATAACTAGGAAGGATAAACGCAATTAATTACTATGATCTCCTTATTAGCTTGAACTCCTAATCGGGTATTAATGTGAAGGGATTACCTAATTGGCCTAGGTCGAACCTGTCAGGATCAATATCGTATTAGATTGATGTTGTTATGGTGTCGGGTGGCTGACCAGAAAACCAGCCGACCACCATTATGGTGGTGGTGGTGGTGAAAGACTTAGAGAGAGAGAGAGTAAAGGGAATATGTGTGTTTATTAAAAGATGGAGGTTACACACAAAATAATACAAAAGCCTCACCCCTCCATGGAAGTATGGAGGGGGTATATATAGGTCTTGACTCTCTAAACTATCATAACTAGACATTTTAAGTCCCTGTGAGTCTTGTCTATTTAAACTAATATAATTCTGTATTAGCCGATATATTTTAAGGCTAACAATCTTCCCCCAATATGTGGGCATACATAATTACTTACAATGTTCCTAACAAGTACATATACAACATAATATAATGACATTCAAGGCGCTTCCAATGCAGAAGATGACGTCTTTGTCTTCTAGTCTTGATACTTGTACTTCAGCTTGGATCTTTTGTGTCTTTACTTGTTTTGGAACCATTGTAGTATGCATGAGTTGGATTAACTTCCCCCCCAAATCATGCAGCATGTCTTAAAAAGCTTTCTTCCTAGACTCCTTTTTGGCGAAGTTTCTGAATCAGCTTCCCCCCAAACCAACATCCGTATCTTTAGCAGATCCTAAAACTTTGATGTAGCTTGAATGATCTTCTAACATTGACATTTAGAGTACATAGCGGAATTTTGTGAAAGAATCAGTCAACCACACCAACAAAACTGCTTCTATACTTTATCATGACATTTTGTCTTGGTGAATATCCGTTCAGGGGAACATGCGAGAAATCATCAACAATTCTTCTTACGCATGCAGAATACTTCACAAACCATACTAAGTAAATTAGTATAAACTACTTCCCCCTAGAAGTTGACCTGATTACATTAAAGTACACGTTTTCCCCTATGATGGTTTTGAACTCTCGGAAGCATCATTGACGTGTACGACCATATACTCGAGAAGTTCATTGACATTCTGTAGCTTTGATTATCCCGTGAGAATTGCTGATCACATCTCTACTTTTGTAATCTCTCTGTCTAACTCTTAACCAACTCCTTATCATTCTGTCGGCTATCTGTAGTGACCACTGATGGAGAAAACCTGATATGACAAACTTGAAACTGAAGTACAATCCCCCAAATTTATGACTTAAGCTTGCAGTATTGTTGATCGAAGAATGATGTGGAGGGAAGCCTCTAAGTACCCTATACCCGACATTAAAAGTATATAAAAAATACAACACCTCTTGAAACTATCCACAAGTGCATCTGCGTGTGACACTGAGCACTACAACGTAACTCCTTTAAGTGATAGCTATACATCGTGAGCACTATAGCGTAACTTCTTACATCAGGTATAACTAGATAGATCAAGTCTTTAATCTTTAACCTTAACGCTCAAGTAAGTTATCTTTGAAAGTCATGAATCCAACCAACCCTGACTTAAAGATAAAATAAGTACACGCCTTTATGAAATTCCACTTCAATCTCAAATAAGTAATACCAATCAACCCCGTAATCACTTTGACATTTAAATCCCAAAAACTAGTCGTGACGTTTAAGTGAATCTTGATAAGGATTAATCCCGGTCTCGTCACTTTTTCATTTTAAACCCTAAATATAACCATTAACCAACGTTTTTACCAAAATTCACCTCGCACAACATTATACCACAATTATTATTACCCAAAAAAATTGTTACGCAACAATTATAAGATCAGCCTTGCAAATATTCGGATGAAGATAATTAGGCCTAAAATTTAGATGACAAGTCCAAGTGCTACCCGAGTGAGTTTAGTTAAGCCCAAGTTCATTTTGCTTAATTCTATGGATTTATACCAGCTCATACCTAAACTTTTGGATATAAGAGACATTTTGACCCTAAATTTTCTCATTTGGAAACCTAATCACTTTTGTTCGCCTCCATTATCCTTTCCAACATAAAAAAAATCTCATTTTACTTGTCAAATTACACGAGTACAGTACCTCTTCCATCCTCACTCATATCTCCATTTTTGCATATTCACTTATATCCACAAAATACAAGTACTAAAACATCCACCTTTCTGCTTATTGATGCTCGGCTAAGAACAACACATTATCATACGAACCCATTTGATTTAACTCTTTCGGCTTCAAGATTTCTCAGAGAGGTCTCGGGTACGTATAACATATTTGTTTTTCATTTAAGATCTGTGATGGGTTTGTGTTCAAACTCTTAAGATCTTTAAAGATCTCTATACAAGTTAAACTAATCTGAGATCTTGTTTGTTTTATTTATTTTTGTTTTGAGTCGTGATTGATGTAAATGGAGATAGATATGGAGTAATGGGATTAAGTGATGATGGGTTTAGGTATAGACATGTTGGATTTATGTGTTGGATGTTGTGGTTGTTGTAGTTGATTGTTGTGGGTTTATGTTGTTTGTGGTTTGAGTCTGTAATCAAGTCTTCATTTCTATTTGACTTTTCATTGATCGTGACTCGGTTGAGTTGACTCGATCAACTCGGTAAATACCCAGTTGACTAGGTTTGGGTTGAGTTTTAACAAATCGCTACCAAGAATCAATTTGGCCAGCGTTTTGTTTAGATTTGACTATGTAAAAGTCTTCTAAAAACCTGTAATGAACTGTTATGCTAACTCGCTAAAATGAATGTCTGACAACTCGCTACTTTAAGAAAATTTGGGCAGCATGACGTTTGATTTTGACCTTGGAAAAATTTCTTTAATGTACCTGTAACTCGCTGCTCCAACTCTTTGGTAAGACCTGTCAACTCGCTACACCAACTCGCTAGTAAGACCTATCAACTCGCTACCTGTCCTTTTCGTACTTTTGTACTTTTTCTCTGAAAAAGTGGATCTGGTTTCTTTCTGTTTGGCCAAACCTCTATGAAGAACAAATCTACCTAAAAAGGTACTTTTGAAACAGCAGACATAATAAGCCATAACAAGATCCAGATTAAGCTGCTAATTAAGCTTGTAAAAGAAGCTCGAAAATAAGCTGTTAAACACCAAATTAAGCTCTTAACGTGACTAAAAAATACAGCTACAAAACCACTGTTGGACAACAATATAAAAGTAACAGATATGGACTGGATTTGGACAATAAAAAGTAACAATATGACAAAAAAATGTGACTACCATTTGTCACCATAAAAACAAACAACCTAATAGCCTGAGCTATTGATACCAATTGTTGGAACTTCGATTTCACACAAATATGAACTAGAGAGAGAAAGTTAAAGAGATAGAGATGGAAGGGAGAAACATATGAAAATCACACTAAATGTGTATGTAAAATGATTCAACTAACACCCTCTCCATGTGTGGAGAGGGTTTAAATATGTCTTACAAAACGCCCCTAAAATGGGCTATAGTGTGGGCTTACAATGGGTAAAGACCCGGCCCAACACCATAAATCAAACGATTACTAACAAAACTACGAGCTACGCTAAACATGAAAATACATGGGGTGATCGAGTCTTTTTCTTAAACCTAACAATCTCCCCCTAAGGGAGGTCACACCAGAAATTACAATTTGAATCCTAGCATTCTATGAGTTGATCTTTGACTCTGGCTCGTAGTCTTTGATTCTTCAAGTACTATCTTTATACGGCAAGTAGTGATCTTTGAGCATAGTTCCTTTTACTAGTGTGATATTTGAGCTTTCTTTGAGATCATCAGCCATAGTAAATCTCTTAATCATCCTTGTTGTGAAGTATTGCCTCCATGTGATGGTGTGACCTTCGGACTGGCATGCTCACACCTTTCTGGATCATGATAGTAAGCATCAGAGTTGTGAAAGCTGTGATGTAGGTCTTTCAGCTATCATGATGTCTTTGATTAGGTATATGAAGTGTGAGCATGGGGTTGTGAATTGACATGTCTCTAGCCAACAGCTGCTACCATTAGGATTCCTGCAAGTATATGTTAGTAATAAACAAACAAAAGTGTCTTTGTTTACTTTTGTTAAATAAGGTTGCAAGAACTACGGTTCCCCGTTTGTCAGTATAAATAATGCATGTGATCAGGTAGAATTCCTAAGAATCTCCTTGACAGGGTTTCGGAGTTGTACTAGCCGTTCTCAAACCGGAGCGTCTCAAAGCAGACAAAACACGAAATGGTGAACCAGTGAATTAAAATCTCACTGATTGAAGAGAAAAATGGATTTGAAAATCAATCATTGTGTCACTTATGAAATGGTTTTTGTGACACTTTGAGAGTTTTTAATCATAAAACATAGTTTTCCATCCAATGTCAATTCACTTCCTGGAACAAGTTTGATTCATAAAGAATCACACCATTGTTGCTTTCTAGTTGTCATAAGTTTAATCCATGATGGACTTCACATGTCACCTATCGTAGAGCTTGTTTGATGTTGGCTCTAGTAGGATTTCCATCATCATTGTAAATACTTATGTATCACTTGGATGTTGTAGCAATACCACGAGGATAATGCGTAGAACTCTTATGATATTACTTTTTTTCACAGTGTGTGAATAACAAATGTAAGTTGAATTAATATCCTAGCGAGATATGTGGATGATCTCATGGCTTTAGACTCAATTGTGCATTTTTGGTTTTTAGTAGTCAGAGGCTGGAGCAGACTATCACCTTCTCAATATCATCTAACTCGGAGTGAGAGAGATGATAGAAATGTAATGATCTCCTTAAGAAATGAAACAAGAATCCTTTGAGGGATCTTGAGTGGCCAAGGAGGGTTGTACAGTGTATCACTCGGTTTATGATACTTGTCTTCAATGTCAGCAATCAACCATGTGATTCTGACAGCATATGTATTGACCCGGTTTCTGCCTAATATTTAAGGAGGGCTGCTTTCTTTTCACCCTTTATCTTAACATTTCTTTTTCCTTCTTCAACCCCTTTAGTGCATACCGAGACTTCATTACTAGTACCTTGTTGGGTTTATTCTAGTACTAGCTCCATCTCAGTCGACACTCTTCCCTTACTCACACTTTACTCCTTTTTCTGTATCATACCTAAGGACTTCTACACTAACTAGTGAATTGTCCCTAGGTAGATCCCTTTGGCTCTGGCGAGATCATGGGAACATGTACCTAACCATACCATCCTTATAACTCTGATAAAGTAAATATAGGGTCGGTCTTTTGGTATTGTTCTCTTCGTCCTAAAACCATTTGAAAATCAATCAAGGTACGAGCGATGTAAATATCAAAGCATTAGTACCTCGATTGTTTTGATTCATGAAACTGTTCCCCCTCAACATGTGCACCGATCATTAAAAATATTTGGCACATGGAGGGCGGAGTACCTGATTGAGTCTTAAGATCACATTATTATCAGATTTTAATATTTAATCACATTCTCTCCCCTTATCAAAAATTTCAAATCCTTTGAGATTTTGGATCTTAATGGATTTAAATATGTTAGAAAATCTGGGAGAAAATGTACTAATTAATTACAAGCCGATATTGTAACATCTTAATGCTCCCCCTTAATTTATGAGGGATTCTGTTAGTGTCAGTTATGATGAGTTTAAAAATTATTTGGAGTTTAACGAGAAACTCATGAAAAATTCAGAAACTGACACATAACAATAATTGTTACACTACTTATCACTGTACAAAATATACACCATAAGATGATATTGACTTTAGTACCAGAATGATAACTTCATTTTGTTCTCTGTATAAGTCGGTAGTCAATATCTCTTAACCGTCCGCCAGATGGAAGTATCTGTTCATCAAAACTTGTGGGAGCAGGAGCAGGAACATTCTCATTAGCTAAATTATCTGCATATGAATACCAACAAAGATAGGCATACATGATAGATATTTTATGTTTACATGAGAATATTAGCCTTGAGTTGGTGTTGCCATGCATGTTTGATTTAGTTATGATTGATTCAGGTTTGATGACATACTACACATTGAGTTATTGGACATTGGCTTGAGTCAATCCATAAGTCAACATTGGTCAACCTTGGTCAAAGGTCTAGAAGTTATCCATCAAGCTCAATCACAAGTTAACAAAGCCCGGATGGGAGTTAACTAGGTAATTGGGGCTTTGGATTGGGCCTTAAGTGGTTATCGGGCTTAATGGGCCAAAACATGAAAGTTTGGCCCAAACCGCTGCCCATCTATTTGATCAAACTGCTACGACCAAACCGCTTTGAATATATTGATCATTTTAATCAAACCAAACACGCAAACCGCTGCCTATATATACTAACACATTAGAATTTGGCATATTTAGTCCATAGGCTCTCTAATCCTTTTATCTTTCGGTTATATGTATTCTAGGGATAATGAAGGTTTGAAAACTAGCACAAGTGGTCCCTATTGTTTTCTAAAGCTAGGAAACATTTAGAAAATTGCACATAAGTCCCTATACTCACGAATAATTAACAATAATGTCCTTTTGAGTTAAAATAATTTAACTCCCCTTCAAATTCTAACCCCGTTAAATACAAAAACCTTTTAACAATTAAGTATTTGATAAATTAAAATGCCCGTTAGATGTCATAAATTTGAAAACACTCTCCCCCTCAATCAATGAACCATACTATTCGTTTTGAGAAACTCAGCCTTAAGCAAAGGACTTTTTATTTAATCTTGATTAACATCTTGGTCAATCTCTCCTCCCCTATGACTCATATTTGTTGAATCATGAGTGGTATTGCCATCAACCTTTTCCAACAGATATATGTCATAACTTGGTTTAGATTGATCAGTATGTTGTTGTTCATTAGTAAGGACATTATGTTAAGCAGTCAAATGTACCTCAGTAGATGGTACTTGGTCATTTACTGGTCTGATATCTGCATCCACAACATGTGTGATATAAGTCCCTGAATTGCTGCTTGTAATATGTTCATCTGACTTTGTCCCACTGCATTCTGTAACAACTAAACTAGCATCCAATGCTTTACTCAAAACAACCTTACTCTCTCTTGACTGCATCTGTCTTTCCTTCATCCTTCTATCATACTATCTTTTATGACGTGTTCTTTCAGCAACAAACTTCTTAACATTACCCATGTGTAAGAGTAGTGTTTCTCTAAACTCTTTAACTTTGATTCTAGTGTATTCAGCAAAAAGATTTTTTGTCATTTCACTGTCATAATCCAAGAAGTACTGCCAGTCGATGAATTTCTGAAACTGAATTCCTAACAATCTTCCCCTAAGGGATGATCGTTAAGATCTCATAAATGATCAACACTTTCTGTATTTCTAACAATCTCCTCCTAAGGGGTGATCATAGAGATCTCTCCTTGTGACCTTGATCATTAATCATTGAAGCTTCTTGTCTTTATCTTGAGTCTTTTTTGTGTAATAGTTGATCTTATGTCTTGCATCTTTATGTTGTGATCTTTGACTTGTGGCTTGAGCTTGTTTCTTTAAGATTGTCATTGTATGTGATCTTGAGCTTTCTTAAGATCATCAGCCAAATTTAATCTCTAATCATCATCTTGTGATCTTTCGCCATCTTGTGTGCTTGTGACTTTTAGGCCAACATGCTCATACTTGTTGTAATCTTGAAAGCTTGACTTTATGTTTGTATTTCTTCATATAAAGTTCATAACTCATACACTTTAACTTGCTATGAGAAGTTGATATAAGGAGTTTGCGGAGAAGCTTTGGATCATTCTTTCTTGATGTTATAAAGTCATTGAGTTTGAAGTAATGAGCTTGTGTGCTAAGAACTTTGACTCTGCCTGGAAAGATTGGTATCTGATATCTTTATGTAATCCTGAAATAAAACAGTTAGCAATAAAGCTTGGTGACGAATATGGCTTTGTCATTCGTCGGAGTTCGGTTGCATTAACCTCCGGTTCCGTGAGGACCGTTTTACAGTATAAATATTGTACCTGTGATCAGGTAGATTCATTATAAGAACCTCCTTGACAGGGTTTCCAGCTCAAAGTGTTAGATCCTCTAACGCAGATGCATTAGATTCACTGTACTTGCTAGTATCTCTTTACCGGACACCTCAAAGCAGGCTACCTCACTAATAGTATTGCTACTAATAGAACGGTAAGAGTGAATCAGTGAGTTACTATCTCACCGATTGAAGAGAAAATTGATTTGAAAATCAATCGACGTGTCACTAGTAAAAGTGTTTTTGTAACACATCGAGAGTTTTAAGCTTTTATCAAAATTCATCCTCCGTCAATTCATAATCTGGACCGAATCGATGCCCAGTGTCACAAGTTTGATCCATTTAGGATCTCACAAGTCACCTACCGTAGAGCTTGTTTGATGTTGGCTCTAGCAGGATTTCCATCTTCATTGTGAATACTTTCGTATCACTCGGATGTTCTGGCAATATCACAAGGATAATGCGTAGGACTCTTAAGATATTCCTTGTTTTCACAGTGTGTGAAAAACAAGTATATTGGAATAGTGTCCTAACGAGATTTATTGATGATCTCTTGGCTCTAGACTCAATAGTGCATTTTAGTTTTAGTGGTCAGAGGCTGGAGCTGACTGCCACCTTTTCAATACCAACTAACTCGGAGTGAGAAAGTCAATAGATAACGTGTTTAGTCTCCATGAGAAATGAAACAGAAATATTTTGAGAGATTCTGAGTGGCTAGGGAGGGTTGTGCATTGCATCACTGGGTCCATGATGTCAGTCTTCAATGTCAGCAATCATCATTGTGATTCTGACAGCAGATGTATTGACCCAGTTTCTGCCTAGGTGTATGGAGGGCTTCTTTCTTTTCACCCTTTATCCGTACAATTCTTTTTCATTCTTCAACCCCTTCAGTGCTTACCGAGACTTCATGACTAGTACCTTGTTGGGTTTGTTCCAGTACTAGCTCCATCTTAGTCGGCACTATTCCCTTATTCTCACTTTTACTCCTTTTTATATCATACCTAAGGACTTCTACACTAACTAGTGGATTGTCCCTGGGTAGATCCCTCCGGTTCTGGCTGGATCATGGGAACGAATACCTAACCTTACCAACCTTATAACTCCGATAAAATTAAATGCATGGTCGGTCTTTGGGTACTGTTCTCCTTGCCATAAAACCATTTGAAAACCTTAATCAAGGTACTTGTGATATAAATATCAAAGCTTTTTATACCTCGATTATTTTAGCTTTTCCAAAATGCTCCCCCTCAACATGTGTATCGATATTAGAAAGTGTTTAGCACATGTAGGATGGAGTACACACATGAGTCCATAAAATCACATTTTTATACATTTTCATATTTTAATTACATTTTCTCTCCTTATCAAAAATTTTAAACCCTTTGATATTTTGGATATCAAATGATTCAAATATGTTAGAAAAGTAGGAGAAAAATGTGCCGATTATACACAAGCCGATTAGGGAGCATATTAATGCTCCCCCTCAATCTATGAGGGTATGTGTGAGTGTCAAGTATAATAATTTTGAAAGATTTTGAGTTTAACAAAAAACTCATGAAAATTTATACATTGACACTTAACACCTAAAGATACACTACATAAAAATGTGTTAACAAGATTATGTATAAGACAGGACCTAAAAAAAATGTTTAAACCAAGAATGACAAAGTCATTTTATCCATGTCAGCAATCTGTAGTCTGTCTCGATAATCTACATTTAGAAGTTGTCTGAGCTTCCCCCCGAACCAACAATCCTTTCTTGAGTAGATTCAAAGCCTTCTTGCAATCCGCATTAGGAAGACTTGATGTATAACGCCCAAATATCCAAAGTACATAATTAATTCGAAACCGTAACATCAAAGTCAATTAAGTCCCAGATGTCCGCATTTCTCCTTACACGATAGTGATGATATAAATTGCAACACCAAGGTTAGCTAAGTCCTGGATGTCACAATTATTCCCTCTAAATAGCCAAAATGATAATACCTAAGTCAACTAAGTCTTGGATGTAAACATTTCTTCTTGCAGGATACTAGCTATCTAAAGTTATCATCATACCTATGTGTACCTCTTTTATCAAATATTTCTACCCTTTTAATAATAAGCATAGTGGTTGACCGGTCGAGGAAACATTAATTAAATCAGAAACAATCTTCTCACGCTAGAATAAATCTTCTAACAACACTTTCCCCTTGGTATCTCAAATGATGCATACTAAAAATAACAAGATATCTCTTCCCCCATGTGGAAAAATAGTGCACCCGAAAGTAAAAAGTTAAGACACTGATTTTCTCTACGGTTATGACATTTATCTTCCTGGAATGGCCTAAAATTAAAGAAGGCTATGGACTATATTGCGTGTACTTGTTGTACCTTTCAGTGTATCTACTCCTTCCTCCCTTGATGGTTTCGATACCTCAAAATCAGCAAAACCTTGTACGCATACATACTTGAGATCGTGTTCCAAGAATTAATAAGCCTAAATCTATTCCGTGAGAATCAACTTCAAGGCTTTTAAAACTATGAAAGAATTTCCAAACATTCCTAAGTCTTTTTACAAACTATGAGGTGTTGGTAATATTTGTCGTATGTTGTTTAAAGCGTGAATTCACTAAGTCTTAAATTGCAAATAAGTCCCTAAAGTTTGAAACAAATGACATCTAAAGCCCTTGTAGTTAATATAAGTTAACTCCCCTTTAAATTGTTATCCGTATTTATCAAAATAATTATCCGTTTTATTACAGTGACTTTATTTGAAAGACCGTTTTAAAAGATTATTATATGACACTTTCTCCCCCCTCAAAATAATGACCCATTTTCTATTTAAAGAGTTGTTGTCATTGTGTGTCGTGGTCGAATTTATATTTGCAAAGTCTTTTAGTGTATTATGAAAACCACTGATTAATTGTAAGACAACTTTTTTACTAATAAATATGATTTCTTTCTTTTGACAAATAAAATGCACTGGACACGTTCAACTTATTGCACTTATTGTAAACAGTACAAGGTTATATACAAAGTATTCATAACCCATGATGCATGGATATGAAGTAATCCATGCCCGGGAAAAATTAATTACCCGTTGTTAGGAACAACTGTCTTTTTGACAACATGCTTTCCTCAGATTGAAAAGCGGATTGCAGTCTAAAATAACTGCAAGCCATGAAGACATGTTTTGAAAAGTTTAAACTTCTGCTCGAACTATATTTAAAGACCTGTGTCATTATTGAATGACATTTCTAGGTCCGTAAGTATTATCAATTTTCTGAAGACATGTCTTGAAAAATATTTTTGGTATTTTCTATTTTCTAATTTTTATGGTTTTTGTAGGTTTTATATTTTTGTATTTTCTTTTTGGTTTTAAATATGTACATAGGATACATGAAGAATTACCACCATTATTCTTCCTTTGAAATAATAGATCTTAACCAAACCGTTTCCCACCGAATGGAATCGGATTGTCATTTGCGTCAAAGTAGCACCAAATGGCATGTTCTTATAGTTGACTTCTTGTCGAAACCGGTCAAGAAGGATCGCCAATAACATTCTCTAATGGGTGATTCTTTGTCAACTTAGTAAGAGTATCAAACGATTGGTTAAGATGATGTAAATTTGATGGAATGACCCCTTATAAAGTTGTTTCTTCAGAACTTGGGTCTAAAGAAAGATTATGAAGGAGGGGTGCCTTATCAAATTATGCATTTTAATGTCCATGAATTAATTCTTCAAAACCTTGATGAGTGACTTGAGATTGAATTTTCTGATTTGTTGGTGAAGTAATAGCAAATGGTACATCTTGATCAATGGTAGTTGATGAAGGTGAACCGGCTGGATCAACAACTCTTGAGCAGCAACAGCTACCGGATCTAGAGAAACAGCACGTGGTGGAGGATTGAAGTACTCATAAAACAATGGTTGAAACAGGATCTCATAGTCTTTCTTGGATGGTGGAACATAAGGTGTTAGAGAAACTGGGTTTTGCACGAGTCCTGAACTGATGTATCCAGAAGTCAATAAATAAGGCACGGGTCCTGTACCGAGATGCACAAGAGCCATTGATCATATGACCATTTGAGGACGGAAGCACACTTATATTGAAGAGATCTTATCCAAGTTAAACCGTGTTGATCTCATTTTATTCACTTTTCTCCCCCTAAAAAATTACATATGTTGTTGCCATTTTTGATGAACAAGTGAATTAAAATACAAGATAATGTACATTGATCCACTTGTTGACTGAACGAGCATGAGAACTTATAGAATTTGTTGATAAGACTTCTCGTAAATAAGAAGATTTCTCTTCTTTTAAAGATAAAGCGCACTAAAGCGTACACCTTTCTTTTCTTTGAGGAACAGGGCCTGAAGTGTTGTTAGCAGACGCCATCGTTAATGTGCATTAGATTAGAATCCCTTGAACCATTGGCTTATGAGATATCAGTCTTTTCGGCAACCAAACTCTGAGTCTTTCCTTTATAGGATTAAAAGACGTACCTGCACTTAAGTTAAGAGTATCTGCACTGACATTAAGAGTTTGATCGCATTCATATGGGTTAGTGATATCATCATTTGAACCATTTGGAGGCTCACTGTCAACTTTGCTCGTGCAAGAGTCGAATAACTTTCCTGTAGGAATCCACTTTAGACCAATAGTTGTGAAAATTTTACCTGTGGGTTTCCACCTAAGACCAGATCTAAGAGATGTTTTCTCATATACAGCGAAAGTCTTTTTGGGAGAAAACCTATGTCCTGAAAAGATCTGCCTACCAGGTTTCTGAGTATGACTCTTCTGTTCTGCGCGGTTGTTACTGTTGTTAGTCTTATAGGATTTAACCTTACGTGAATTCACTTCATTCAGGAGTTTTGTTATACAAGCATCATGATTTGCATTAAAGACACATTTATGACATGTAGAACAAAAGAAATGTTTGGAATCTGAAAAAGAACTAGAATTCCTAGAGTGATCTGCTTTGGGCACAACCGTAATTGTTACGCAACTACTCTTAGATGTAGGCAAACTCCTAGATGTTTGATTCGTTCTCTTAGGGTTTGGAGTACTACCATTAGCAGTGTTTTGTAATCTAACAGAAGGCATCACACTAGGTTTTGAATTCCTATTTCTTTCTTGTGTCTTTTTCCTAGCTTCCTCTAGATAGTGATTATGAGCCATATCATTTGAACCATAAGATTCTTCTTGACTATTCCTAGATGAGCCAGGTGCAATCACGTGATGAGGTTTTGCAAGCACATATTCTCGAACTTTAGGCAAATAATGAGGAGTGACTGGTTTTGACAAAACGTTATTCACATCAACTTGGGAGGCAAACCTATGGTTTTGATAATTTAGGTCATTCAGATTTAAACACAATTAGTTGTGTAACAACTGATTGGTATATTGTATGGTTGTAATAACTGGTTTTGCTCAGATTGATGGTTTTGCAAACTTAGTATCCACGACTAGTTCCGTCTAACTTTCTTAAATTTATTTTTTTAAATGGCTCTTTTGCAAAAACCTTTCCTGAATCGAGCCTTTAAATCAGCATTTTAACGAGTCTTACTATTTACTAGCGAGAGAGCAATCGAATGGAGTATCATTATGATCTTTTCGTCTGAATTCGTGTCTTTTTGATAGGAATCATAAAGTTCTTTGTAAGTCTGTTTTAAATGGCACATTTTTCCTTATTTAACTTCTCTTTATTTGCAAGTAATTTCGGCCATACACGTTTCCATTCAATGTTTTATTGTTTTCCAAAACATTAATTTTCCTTTTTAAGGTTGGTGGCTTGAATACTGTCTTCCTTCACACTATTTACTTTTGGATTTTTCATGTTGCCAAATTAGTGTAGTTTTTGGCCTGTGCTGAGCTTTCAAATCAGTTAAAGCTTCGAAAAAATCATCACGTAACTTAGGAGACTCCTGATTCATATATGATTGTTACTTTGAAACGGTTCTTGCTTTTGTTGCTTTTTGAAAATTCAAGTGAAATACAATGTTTTTCATGTTGTAAAAATCTGTTGAACAGTTCATTATAAACCTCTCTTTTTTCAAAAACCATATCAATATTCGTTTGAGAAACTCAGCCTTAAGCAAATGACTTTTTATTTGATCTTGTTCAGCATCCTGGTCAATCTCTCCTCCCCTATGACTTATATTTGTTGAATCAGGAGTGGTATTGCCATCAACCTTTTCCAACAAATGTGTGTCATAACTTGGCTCAGATTGATCAGTATGCTGTTGTTCATTAGTAAGGACATTAGTTGAAGCAGTTCAAATGTACCTCATATGATGTTACTTGTCAGTTATTGGTCTATATCTGCATCCACAACATGGTGTGATATAGTCCCAGAACTGTTGCTTGTAATATGCCCACCAGACTTGTCCCACACATTCTGTAACACTAAACTAGCAACCAATGCTTTACTCAAATCAACCTCACTCCTCTCTTACTGCATCTGGTCTTCCTTCACCCTTCTATCATACTCTGTTGTTATACGTGGTTTCTTTCAGCAATAGACTTCTTAACATTACCCATGGGTTGTAGGAGTAGTGTTTCTCTAAACTGTTTAACTTTGATTCCAGTGTATTCAGCAAAAAGCTTTTCTGTCATTTCACTGTCATAATCCAAGAAAGTACTGCCAATCGATGAACTTCTGAAACAAGATGTTGATCACCCAAATGCAGCCAGGATTTATCTTCTTGGAATTTCATCTTGCAAGCTGATTTTGTAATTGATCTACGTAAAGGAACAGCGTACTTGTGGAAAGTCTCATTATCTTGACAACAAAGAATGTTCATTAATGCATGGTTCAATACTTCTGGATTTTGATTCATAGTAGAAAGAACCTGTAGAAATAATGAAGAAGCTGAAAAGATTGTCATGCAACTTTCTTTTGCATTGTCTTGCATTTGTTGCAACTGATGCAGCTCTCTCTCTTGTGAATTCGAATTCAAAGGTTCCATTGAAGTTTGATGTGTGAAATGAAATTAAGGATCTTAAGTAGATTAAGTGAGAGTTGTTGTGGATTGAATTCAATTAAAGTTCACCGGGAGTTTACAAGAGTGCTACTAAGATTTAAACCGATAAAAAAAAGAAAAGAAATAATCTTTTAACGGGAGTTTTACTAAATCAAGAAAAACCGTGAAAAGAATGATTACTTGTTGTTGTGAAAAGTCTTTGTCGTATTTTAAGTATTGGATCTTTTGTTGTTAAAACGATTTGAGTTGAAGCTAAAAAGACTAATAGTGAAATTTCATACAAACTAAAGTGCAAAAAGTAAAAAATTTAAAACTAAAATGTAAAACTTAAAAAAATAACAAAAATTCAAATTTAAAATGAAAAAGTTTAAAAGTAAAAGGTTCTAATTAATCTTGCTTAAAGCAAAGGGTTAATAGTAAACTATTTAAAACCTAAAGGTTAAAAAATAAAAACTGTTGAGAAGTTGAGGGGCTGATTTTGTAAATTTCAAATTATAGTAATAAAAGTCAACGTTCCCTCCTGTTTTTCCTTTCTTCTTCGTTTGAAAATAGTAAATGGCAACGAATGTGTTTATGATCTCGCGGGATGGTACGGTTATCGTCGGTAAAAAGCAAATAAACCCCGATGTCAGAACAAGCGAGTTCAACGATCGTAAAGATTATAGGTTATAAGTCCCGTAAGTTACGGTCACTCGAAACCCAAAAAAACCCGAAACACGTTGAAACTGAACTCGATTAACTTGAAATTTGTAGTTGTGAGTCTTGTACTTATATATGATTTAACTTGAATGAATATTGGAGAGTTACGTTTTATATGATTTAACAACTCGCCAGAGAGGTTTCAAACTGGACAGAGTTTCGTTACCAAGTCGCTATATTATATAAGACTATAAGTCCTCGAAAAAAACCTGTTCACTCGCTACAAAAGTCGCTACGAATTATAAGTGCCCAACGGTGATTGCTAACGTCGCTAAACTCATCAAGTCGCTACATAACACGCTTGGATTTTGTTATTTGGATTTTTTTGATAATATTGCTTTCTTATTATTCCGCTGCGTGTTCAATATTATCTGTAAAATGATCCTAGATGGGCTAAACGATTTTCAACAACCCTTAATTTAATGTGATGCCGTTTTACGGTAGACGAACGTTAGTTAAAGTTTTGGAAGCTAGTTATTTACTAGTGTTTTATGTTGTTTCAAAATTTAAATTGTTTGAGAAGGTAGGTTAAAATGTGATAAACCTTTTATTTATGAATAGAGGAATGGTATTGACTATGCACTATGGTGACTATCAACGACTTACATTTTATCATGTTACATTAGTTTTTTTTTTTCGGCGACCTACATGCGACTTTTTGTCACTATAAAACGATTTTTATTTTTATTTTCAATTTTTTTAACAACAAATTAAATTTCATTAAAAAAAATTACTTTTTTAATAACAAAGGAAAATAAATATAAATTATTTTTAAAAAGAGATACTCCGTAATAGGTGGAATATATTTTTGAAAGAAACTAAACCAAACAACAAAGAAAAAGAAGTAAGGGGGTGTTTGTTATCCGGGTTTTGCACTGTTGGCATAGGATGAAAGTAAAAAAAAACAGTTTGGTTAGAGGGAGTAACTTTTGGATTTGGTTTTGAGACCCATGAATGGTATTTTTGTCAAAACCCACCCAATATATCTCTTTACGATATATTTCCTGACATATCAATTTCTTTTTCTTCTTTTGTGGGCCCAATGTCTATAACAACCACAATTTATTCTTTAATTAGTTAAAAAATAAAAATAAATTAAATTTCAAATCACAAACCAAATACAAAACAAACAAGTTTTTAACATCACAACTTTTATCTACTCTTTTTTTCTTTCAACCAAAAACCAAATCCTAATCTTAATCCTAAACATGTCAACAAACCAAACGGGCCCTAAAAAACAAAACAGAGGAAACACAATATTATCCCTTTCTTTCCTTCTTTTCTTCCATGGCTACACTTTGTCACTCATCATCATCAATCCATCCACCATTGTTATCTTCAACTTTATGCTCAATAACCTCCATTAACCCCACACAATGCATTCCAACATAATAAAAACACTACAAATTTTTCTTTTTGTGCCTCGACCTTCGATCGTCTGCTCGACTACTAGCGACTCCCGACCAACAGTGGCACTATGGGGGCGACCGGCGACTGACTGGGTCGACCGACCCATAGTGCCCAGCCTTACTGTTTTAGCATGAACCCAAAAAGAAAGAAATGAAAACCTACTTGTTTTTTTATTGTTAATGACATTTAATATCAACGTAATTTCCCATTTGAGCCATTATCAGGCACGAACCCAAAAAAGTACCACAATACTCATCCAACTTTCAAATTCTGTTTAATTATCATACGTTTTAGAGTTATCTCTTGCATCGCTAGTCCTTTTGACTAACGACCGTTTGTAATTAACTCAAAAATATGTTTTCTTCATTTTACGACCTCAAATTGGAAAACGGTCGTTAAACATAAATTACAGAATTTGAAAGTTTCCCAGGTCGTAAAATGAAGAAAACATATTTTGAAGTCGTTAATTATCAACGTACTTTTTTTCATTTGAGGTCGTAAAATGAAGAAAACATATTTTTGAGTTAATTACAAACGGTCGTTAGTCAAAAGAACTAACGGTGTAAGAGATGACTCTAAAAACATAATTTGAAAGTTGGATGAATATTGTGGTACTTTTTTGGGTTCGTGTCTGATAATAACTCAAATAGGAAAGTATGTTGCTATTAAATGTCATTAACCTTTTTTTTCAAAACTTGTTACTGTCATGACTAGGATGTTGTGGCCAACTTGTAACTTAAGCAAGTACACAATTTCGTGGTAATTGGATTTCAAGTCTACATAAAGAATCAACTTTTGCGTTTATCAATCACGTGAGAAACCAGAGAGCCATGTCCAGTCACATATAATATAAACAAGCAAGCAATCTTCGCGAGACATACAACCAACCAACCAGCTTCTCTGTGAAGTCATAAGTTACACAACCTCGTGATAGCAAATCAAACCAAGTAAACCATCGTATCTCGTTTCATTTCAACAATAAGTGTTCACGACCTCATTATATATTGAAGAATAGTAATCTTGTGAAACAGCCAACTTCTAAGTCTATTTCGTAGTAAAAAGAACATTGTGATCTATCAAGTGAGTTACAAACCTCGTGAAAGAAACCAATATTAAACCGCGCATTACAAAATGGCTAATCTCATTATTTAGACAATTATGTGACCTATCTCGTGTGTTTTTTGTGTACATGTATTTACTCAATGTAACAACCACACATAAATTATTAACCGGTCTATGAAAATATAGGTTGTTCTGGTTACATAAGATGAACGATGTGACATCTTGCGGTAAAAAGTTCAAACAAGCCGAGCCTAAACGAGCTTGAGTCTAAGTTAAAGCTCATTTAATAATCTAGCTCGAGCCCGAGTTTTATGTACAAAACTTGATTAGGCTCGCGAGCTTAAACGAGCTCTAATATATTTTGTGTAACTTAACGATTCATAATGTTTCTTTCCAACGTAATTCCCTAAAACCAGAAACAAATTATGTATGTTTTAACACTTTAAGTCACATATTAGATGTTTGTCTTTTCTTCTACCCACTTGCTTTCTCTTTTCTCTACCTACGGCTACTTCCTTTTTCCTTTTCGATTTCACAGGTAACTTTTTCTTTTAAACTTGTATATTGCTGTATCGGTTTTGTTTGTTGAATTTCTATATAATATGGATATGACTATCATCTCGTATATATCTTTAAGTATTAGAATCGTTATGTT
>BQNB010043680.1:29440-45361 GCA_026074375.1 Tanacetum coccineum | reverse complement strand
AACATGGCTTTTGTGTCCTCTTCAAGTAACAACACTAGCAGCTCTAATGAAACAGTTAATGTTGCTCATGAAGTTACTACTGCTAGCACTCAAGTTAACACTGCTTACTCTACAAATATTGATAACTTGAGTGATGATGTTATTTGTTCATTCTTTGCTAGTCAACCAAATAGTCCTCGACTTGTACATGAGGACCTGCAACAAATCCATCCTGATGACATAGAAGAGATGGATTTGAGATGGCAAATGGACAGGTTGACTATGAGGGCTAGAAGGTTTTTGAAGAATACAGGAAGAAAGCTTACTATTAATGGCAATGAGGCTATTGGTTTTGACAAGTCTAAAGTGGAGTGCTACAACTGCCACAAGAGGGGATATTTTGCTAGGAAGTGCAGAGCTCCAAGAAATCAAGACAACAAGAACAAAGAAAGCTCAAAAAGGAGTGTGCCTGTGAAAACATCTACTTCCACAGCATTGGTGTCATGTGATGGCCTTGGTGGATATGACTGGAGTGATCAGGAAGAGGAAGGGCCTAATTATTCACTCATGGCTTACTCATCTTCAAGTTCTGACTTAGAGGTATCCAATGATTTAAATTGTTTAAAATCTTGTATGGAAACTGTTAAATTACTAAAATCTCAAAATGATCAACTATTAAGAGATTTAGAGAAATCTAGTTTAATGGTTTTAAGTTATAAAACAGGTTTAGAATCAGTGGAAGAAAAACTTGAATTTTATAAAAAGAATGAGTCTGTTTATGTATAAAACATTAATGGATTAAAATGGGACATTCAAGTAGGAGAAATAACTATTAGAGAGCTTAGGAAGAAGCTTGATAAAATTCAAAAAGAAAAAGATAGCATTCAATTTAATGTAGATAGTTTGAAAATGCATCTAAAAGTTTAAACAAGCTCATAGAGTGTCAGATTGTTGATAATTGCAAGAAAGGTTTAGGCTATGAAAATATAATGCAGTTCCACCACCCTGCACAGGAAATTTCATGCCTCTTACACCTGATTTTTCTTTTACTGGTTTAGATGAGTTTGTTAATAAGCCTATAGTTGAGAACAGAACATCTGATAAAGAAGTTTCAGATAGTGAGGAAGAAAATATGTCTCAAACTAAAACTGAGAAGAAAATAGTTAAGCCTAGTATTGCTATGATAGAGCTTATCAAACCTAAGCAACAAGAGAAAACTGCTAGGAAAACTGTTAAACAAGTTGAGAAACATAGGCAAAACACTCACAGTCCAACAGGCAATCAAAGAAATTGGAACAATATGATGTCTCAAAGACTAAGAATCAATTTTGAGATGTTTAATAAGGCTTGTTATGTGTGTGGAAGCTTTGATCATTTGCAGGTTGATTGCAATTACCATAAAAAAACAGTTTCAAAATCAAAGGATGGTAAAACATGTTTGGAACAATGCTCAAAGGGTGAATCATCAAAACTTTGCTAAAAAGACTCACCCCTGTGCTAAAAAGAACATGGTTCCAAGAGGAGTACTAATGAAGTCTGGCTTAGTATCAATTAATACTGCTAGATAAAATATTTTAAAAACAGCAATATTGGTTAATACTACTAGACAAGTTAATGTTGCTCACTCAAAAACAACAGTGAATGCTGCTAGACCAATGTCATATCTTTCTAAAATAGCACATTTAACTGTTAAGAGGCCCGTTCATAAGAACACAACATTTAAAAATAGTAATATTAATCAAAGGTTTAATACTGTTAGGGGTAAAAATATTAATACTATTAAGCCAAAAGCAGTAGTTAATGCTGTTAAGGCCTCAACTTGTTGGGTTTGGAAACCAAAGACTAAAGTTTTAGACCATGTTTCTAAACACAATAGTGCATCAATCACCATAAAAAAAGTTTGATTATATTGATGTAAAAGGCAGATCCAAGTCAGTGATGGCTTGGGTCCCTAAAATAAACTAATTTTCTTACCTAATGTGCAGGGTAATCCACAAATGGATTTACAGGATCAAGGAGTGTTGGGAATAAAAGGATTCTTAACTGTTACTACTGCTGGTTCAAGTTACAACTGCTAGTTGTGGTTACTACTGCTGCTCAAGATCAAAGAAAATAATCTAAGTCTGTTGCTTTTGGAGGGAACCCCAAAGGAGGGAAAATCACAGGAAAAGATACCAATAAAACTGGTAATCTAGATTTTGAAAATGTGTATTTTATGAGAGAGTTAAAGTTTAATCTATTTAGTGTCTCACAAATGTGTGATAAAAAGAAAAGTGTTCTTTTTTAATGACACTGAATGTATTGTTTTATCTGTAAACTTTAAGTTAATTGATAAAAGTCAAGTTTTACTTAGAGTTCCTAGAAAGAACAATATGTATAGTGTTGATTTAAAGAACATAGTTCCTAAAAGAGGTTTAACTTGCCTTTTTGCAAAAGCCACATCCAATGAATCTAAACTTTGGCATAGAAGGCTAGGTCACCTAAATTTTAAAACCATGAATAAATTGGTTAAAGGAAATCTTGTAAGAGGTTTACCTTAAACTTTTTAAAAATGATCAAACTTGTGTTGCTTGTCAAAAGGGAAAGCAACACATAGCCTCTTGTAAGTATAAAATAGAGAACTCAACCAGTCTTCCTTTACATTTGTTGCATATGGACTTGTTTGGTCCAACATTTGTAAAAAGTCTCATGATGACAATGATATGCCTATTTCAATGATAGTATAGTAGGTTTACATATGTTTTTTCTTTCTAGATACTAAAGGATTGAACTGATGCTTTTTCTAAGTCCTTTATTAACCTGGGATAGAAAATCAAGTAATCACAAGGTTAAGGAGATAGATATGATATAGGATGATTTCAAAACCAAAAAAATGAATCAGTTTTGTGAGATGGAATTGTATTTTATGAAGACAATATAGTGTAGCTAGACTTCCCTCCTCAACAAAATGATTTGCAGAGTAGGGGAATAAGACCACTATTGTGACCTGCTAGGACTATGTTAGCTGATTCAAAGTTGCCAACTACTTTTTAGGCAGAAGCTGTTTATACTGCTTGTTATGTGCAAAATAGAGTGTTAGTAGTTAAGCCTCATAACAAGACCTCATATGAACTTTTTCATGATAGAACACCAACTTTAAGTTTTATGAGACCAACTTTTGACCTTTACCATTCTTAATACATAGATAACCATCTAGTCCAATTTGATGTGTAAGAGCTGATAAAGTTTCTTTGTTTGGATAACTCATATGAATAGCAAAGCCTTTAGAGTATTCAATAATAGAACAAGGATAGTGTAAGAAAACTTGCATATTAAGTTTAGTGAGAATACACCTAATGTTGTAGACAGTTGACCAGATTGGCTATTTGATATGGTTGCACTAACAAGAATAATGAATTATAAGCCAATTGTTGCATGTACACAGTCTAATGGTTTTGCAGGTACAAAAGCAAGTAATAATGCAGGTCAAGCTAGAGAGGAGACAGAACTTGTCAAAAATTACATTTTGCTACCATTATGGCCTTATGATCCACCATTTTCCCAAGATCCAAAGAGTTCTCTAAAAATGAATGGGATTCCAAACCTTGCAAGTGAATGATGAGAAGGAAGGTTGATGAAGATTCCAAGGAATATATAGTGAAAGTATTGATCAAGAGAATGATGATAATGTTAACAGCACTAACAATGTTAATGCTATTAGCACAAATGAAGTTAATGTTGTTGGTGGAAAAACAAGCATTGAACTTCCAAATGATCCAAGGGTTTTTAGATAGACAGGTTACTAAACTATCAACTTTTATTCTCCTAAGTTACTAAACTTTTTTTTGTTCATTTAGGTTACTGGACTATCGAAGTTTGACTTAAGGTTTACCGGAAACAACAAAAGTGTGTTCGATTCTCAGGTTACTCCTCGTATACTTGCAACCGGGATTAGTTATGTTTGTCTTTCTCCACGTCAGCTTTTTGTGACTAATTATCCAACTGCAGAAACTATCAGGTTATTTGACATGTATGTTACTCCAGACCTTTTGGTGCGTATTTGAGTGCGCTTGAAGTTACCTTTCGCGACACTAACTTCTGTATGATCTTATACACGCGCTCATCTTGCCATAAGACGTTAGATTAAAAATGACACAAAGTATCCGTTATCAATTGACACAAACACCATTGAGACTGAATCGCTAGCTTGTCAATTGGACACGCATTCAAATCTACAAACATCCCTGACGCATATCCCTCTCTACTTAGACAACTAGACACAAACCATGAGCATAACGGAGCAACGAGCAAACCACTCAAGAAATGAAATTCTTATACTATACCACAGACTACTCTACCACAGCAGCCGACATCTCCTGGATTAACTATTAGCATATAGTCAACGTTTCTAGATATTTAATTTATCACATTTCTCAGAACTGCTCTCATTTACACACTACAACTACACACACCTTTATGATCAGACTTCAACTTCACAATCAATTAATTCAATTTTACTTTAAAATCAACATAATTCACAATCTATATAAACCGCCCTTCACGACATTCTACATGTCTAGATGTCTCTAAAAAACTCAACACATCTATCTAAACAAACACATTCGACTCTCATATTTACACATTTTGAAAAGTTAGACAAAACACTACAACCGCAAGTTGGACTATTATCTTAAAGTCTGTCTTTCATTATTAACTAGTCATCACATACTCTTGAATTCATGTAGTTTTAGATCATGAATCATTCAACACTCAACGTCTGTACGAGATTATAACAGGGATTCTGTCTTACTACAACATATTCAGTTATATAAGTATTTTCAAGGGATGGGACACACAAATCAAAGAGAGAGATAATTGAATAACTTACATAATTATTGAGAGATCCTATATACATCTATAGTATAACACTATTTATAATAATTTTCATATCATGAAGAGATTTTATTGATTTTCTGATTGTATAGGTTAGAGACAGATGTGGGTTAGAGTCTTATATCGTGCACAGTCGAAACCTATAATGATTTGTGTTCTATTTTTTTTATTTTCTTTATTAGTCTTGACATGACATTTCTTTATTGATTTTATTTAAATAGTGATTAATTGTCTCTAGATTGATAATCACATTCTCAGGATGTATGTGTTATGTGTGGAGGTAGAGTTTCTTGTTGTTTTGTGATAGTTTTGTGTGGAAAATTTGGAATGGTTGGGTCGTGGGAGTGGTTTTATAGTGTTGTATGTGTTTGGATGGATTATGAGGTATAGTGTTTAATTTTAGTTTAATGGGTTATTAGTTTTGATTAATTTTTTTTGGGACTTTGTTATTTTTAAGGTTTTTATATATAACTGATAGTGTGGTTAGGGTGTAAGGTGGGGGGATGTTATATGGGGTTTGTTTAGTGTGTGTGGAGGATGTGTATTATGTTTACACAGGTTATGGTGGACATGTGGTGAATATGTTGAGTAAGTGGTTTGGAGGTGGGGAGTTATGAGTGAATAGTTGAGGGGGTGGATGAAATGTTTTTGTAATGGGAGGAGGTGTCATGGTGGGGTTTTATTTATATACTTGTTAGTATAAAATTGACACGATTATTTACTGAATGGCGTCTCATGTTCAGTAACTGGGAGGGCGATTTAATTGTTGGATATTTGTGGCACATATTAGGATGATTGATTAGTTTAGTGTTATTTAATAACAAAATTTGATGGACTGTATAATGATAGTGGTGATTAGTGATGTTGGTGATTTTGTTCGGGATGTTCTGGTTAGTATAGTTGATTTTTATGATTGTATGAGGATTTTGGACATAATTTTGTGTTAGGTGATTTGGATTGGGGACGGTGGTACTGGGAGTTTAAGTATTACAGTGGCATTGTGTGTTTATAATGTCTCTAATTTTGGTGGGGGTATAGATCAATGGAATTTTGTGGGGTGGGTGTTATTGTCTGTTAAGTAGGATTTATCGGTAGAAGGGGTTGAGTGGGTAGGTTATTGGGTATGATCTCTCATTATTGGTATGGGAGTTAGGAGGGTTGTTTATATTTTCAGGAATATAAACAGTGTCTTAAGTTAGAGAATTGTTGAGTATTGAGTTTTACTTATGGTGTAGTTATTGGACACTTTTTGGACGTTGGTAATTGGTATTGGGAGTTTATCTGTGTGATAGTGGCGTCTGTGGGTTTGTGGTGTATAATGGTGTGGCACTTGGCACTTAGTAGAAACAGAGAGAGGATTTACCGCATAAATGACAATAAAACTGTGTATAAAAATGTGTACAAGAATGTGTGTATAAGAACGTGTGTATAAAAATGTGTGTATAAAAAGATGTGTATAAAACCATGTATGAAAATGTGTATATAAAATATGTGTGTATGAAAACATGTTTATAAAAATGTGTGTATAAAAATGTGTAGATAAAAATGGTTATAAAACGTGTGTAAAAATTAGCAAAGTTTAGTAACATAGGTGAAATAAATTCGCAAAGTTCAGTAACTTATTTGTATCAAATGTCAAATGCCCACTAGTTCTGGCAATGTAACCGGGAATTAACATCTGAGCAACCGGTTCCACTGATAGTTCGATACCAAAAAATTAAACCCGGTTTTGATAGTCCAGTAATCCAAATTAACAAAAAAAAGTTTAGTAACTTATGCGAACAAAAGTTGATAGTTTGGTAACCTATCCATCTAAAAACCCCAGTGATCCAAATATTGCCTTGCTTTTGGAAGATATAAGCAGTTATTTGACCTCTCAGAGACAATAAAGATGTTGGTGCAGAGACACATGACATAAATAATTTGGCTACAACACTCCAAGTCAGTCTCTATTCGTAACTACAAAACAATTCAAATAAAGAGGAAGATCCTCCTCACAATCAGTGGATTGGTAGATTTGCAATCAACACAACAAACAGAGAAACATGTCAAATAATTTGGAGGAGCTTTTTTTGTTAGAACTTATTCAACCAAGAACAAACCATAAAAAGACCTTCAAAAACTGCTTGTTATATGCTTGCTTTATTAATCATAGGAAGTAAACCCAAAAAGGTAATTCATGCATTAAAGGGAACAAATCTGGATAGAGTACTATAGCAGAAAGAGCTTCTATACAATTTCAAGTTACCAGAAGTTTGGACTTTGGTGGATTAATCAAAATAGAAAAAAGAGAGCTATATGGCACAAATATGGGTTTTTCAGGAAATATAAGGATGAAGAGGTAATTGTGAATAAGAAATAAAGCCAGATTGGTCTGCTCAATGTACACACTGAAAGAAGAGATTTAATATGGATGAAAGTCCTTTGCTCCTGTTGGCAAGAATTGAATAAATCAGGCTATTTTTTAGCTTATGCTGCATTTAAAGATTTTGTGGTTTATCAAATGGATGTAAAAATTACTTTTCCTTCTTATTAGGAAGATTGAAGAAGAGGAGTAGTGTATGTCCAACACTCAGTATTTGAAGAACCAGACTACTTCGACTGATAGAAGATAAACATAAGGTTGAAAAAAGCACTAATATGACTACAACATCAAGCTCATATAGCATGAATGACACCTTGTCAACAATCTATTAGGACAATGAGTTTTCGAAAAGGGAAAATATAGACAAAACTTATTCAATTAACAAGTACAAAGGTGATATTTTAGATGGTCCAAGTTTATGTGAATGATATCATCTTTGGTTCAACAAAGAAGGAGCTATGCAATGCATTTGAAAAATTGATGCATGAAAAATTTCAGATGAGTTCTATAGGAGAACTTACATTCTTTTTGGGATTACAAGTGCAACAGAAGAAGGATGGCATATTTATTAGTCAAGATAAATACGTGGAAGAAATTTTGAAGAAATTTAGGTTTATAGAAGTCAAGACTACAAGCACACCAATAGAAACTCAAAAGCCTTTGCTCAAGGATAAAAATGGTGAAGAGGTGGATGTTCATATATATAGGTCAATGATTGGTTCATTGATGTATCTTACATCTTCAAGACCTGACATCATGTTTGTAGTGTGTGCTTGTGCTAGATACCAAGTTAATCTAAAGGTTTTCAACACATCTTCATGGGCTGTAAAAAAGAATTTTTTAGGTAACTTAAAAAGGTCCAACCCAAAATTAGGCCTTTGGTATCTAAAAGATTCTCCTTTTGATTTGGTAGCATACACTGATAGTGATTATACTGAAGCAAGCTTGGATAGGAAGTCTACAATAGGAGGTTGTCAATTTCTTGGATGTAGATTAATTTCATGGCAGTGCAAGAAACAGACAGTGGTTGTAAATTCCACAACAAAAGCTGAATATGTGGCTGCTTCAAGTTGTTATGGACAAGTGCTTTGGATTGAGAATCAATTACTTGATTATGGATATAATTTTATGCATACCAAGATCTTTATTGACAATAATAGTACTATTTGCATAATTAAAAATCCTGTTTTTCATTCAAAAACAAAGAATATAGATATTAGACATCACTTTATTAGAGATTTCAATGAAAAGAAGTTGATTCAAATGGTTAAAATCCATACTGACAAGAATGTTGCAGATTTGCTTACAAAAGCTTTTGATGTAAGTAGATTTCAATATACTTAATATTGCTGGTATAATTAATATTGCGAAAATTGTGAAAATTGCTATGGTTTGTGTTTTCTTGGTTTTTGGACTAACATTGTGCAGGAAAAGAAAAGAAAAGTGTTAGATTGAACACAGTGTACAAGTGAGTAAAAGAATTAAGAGGATTAAGTGAGCATAAAAACAGAAAGAGAGTTGTGTGATATAAAAACTGACAGAGTGTACAAGTGAGTAAAAGAATTAAGAGAATTAAGTGAGCATAAAAACAAAAAGAGAGCCACGTGATATAAAAATAGACAGAGTGATTTGGTGAGAAAAAGAATTAAGAGAAATGGTGAGTTGAAAAACAGAGAGAGTTGAATATATTAAAAACAGACATAGTGTTAGAAATGGAATTGGAGTTAATGCTGGTGACTCAAAGTTAATGCTGCTAGGCATAAACTCAATACTGCTGGTAAAAGTTAATGCTGTTAGGCATAACTTACTACTGCTGGTGAAAGTTAATGCTGCTAGGCATAACATACTACTGCTGGGTTACTACTGCTAGTTGAAAGATAATGCTGTTGAGGGTATTTTCATAAATACTTCGATTAAGGGTTTCAATCACTTGTTTAATCGATTTCATTCACTCATATACTCTCTAATCACAAACCCTAACTCAATTTCATCATTCATCATCAAAACCCAACACAATGACGACCCTAAAGTTTGCTGATACTCATAACATGGTCGCGTTTTTGGCTAAAGCCGCTGAAAGTGAAGGGTTTGAGCAGATTGTGGATTTTCTTAATGCACACACTATAAAGTATGCACTAACGATCAATCCTAAAATATATACTTCATGCATTAAACAATTCTGGGCTACTATCAAGGCGAAAACTGGCAATGAGGAAGTACAGTTACAAGCCCTAGTGGATGGAAAAAAGATCATCATTACTGAGTCGATTGTAAGAGGAGCTATTCAACTAGAAGATGCTGAAGGTGTTGATTGTCTACCCAATGCTACCATCTTTGAACAACTTACATTAATGGGGTATGAGAAAATTTCACAAAAACTCACTTTCTATAAAGCGTTCTTCTCCCAACAATAGAAATTCCTTATTCATACGATTTTACAATGTCTAAGTGCAAAGACTACTGCATGGAATGAGTTTAGTAGCACTATGGCTTCTGCAATCATCTGTTTAGCTACAAACCAGAAGTTTAACTTTTCAAAGTACATTTTTGAAAGTAAATCTTAAAAACCTATAAAGTGTTCTGGTAAATTTTTGATGTATCCAAGGTTTGTACAAGTCTTTTTGGATAAGCAACTGGAAGGAATGTCAAATCATAATAGGATATATGTTTACACTCTCTCAACACTAAAAGATATTAGAATATGAAAAGGTAGAGAGATTTTCATGGTAGAGTCACACCCAATTTCCAACCATGGATGGTACACAAACCAAGATGAAATAGTTTAATGGATCAACAATGGCCAACTGATCCCCCAGCACACAACCGACCACACATATTCAACCATCAACATCTCAACCCCAAAAGGCTCAAAAACCTAGGAGAAGCCGAAGGAGTCAGTCAAGGATACTGGATGTACCTCAGCAAAGTGGTGCCTGATAACCCGATGTATCATATGAGGCTGTCAAAAGGAGATGATTAACAGTTTGGTGAGGGTTATCACTAATGCTTCTAGCTTAGAAGCAGAGCTGGATAGTGGTAAGATCATTAAGACCCAATCCAAGGCAACACCTAATGAGACCAAGTTCCCTAAGAACTAGTTCAGGTGGTGGATCCAAGCTCCAATAAACCATGGTATACACTTGCTCAGACTAGTCTGAGAATGTATCTACAAATTTCCAATGAATCCTCCTGCAACGCAAGAGGTACACACTACGAAGTGGTGAGGATAGTCCTGGAAAACTTCAAGGAATGTGATGGAACTATGGAACCAATTTAATACAACAAAGGGTTCTTAAATTTGGAGATTACAAAGACGCACGGCAAGTCTAATTGAGATTGTTCAAGTTGAAAAGGAGGGTCCAAGAATCTGAATAGAAAAAGAGGTCAAGAACTCCTCATGCTTAAAAGATTATACAAGGTTGGTTCATCTAGAAGAGTGGAATCCTCTGATGAAGATGGTTTAGGTGAGGAGGATGCATCTAAACAGGGGAGGATAGCTGATATTGATGCTAATAAAGACATTTACTTGGTCAATGTTCACACTGATGAAGATATGTTTGGTGTTAATGACTTAGATTGTTGAGATTGAGGTGAATTGTTGACAATGTAGATGTTGCTAAAACTGCTAAGGAAACAAGAATTGTGGTTGAAGAAGTTACTGCTGTTATTGAAAAAGCTAAGTTGGAGTTAGTTGCTCTGCTAGAATGAAACATTAAAGTGCTGCTACAACAGTTATTACTGCAGTTACAATTCCATTAGTGGCCGGCTACAACTATAACTACAGACAGTTTATTTATTCGAAATTACTTTTGGTTTCAGATCACTGTAAGGCAGAGCTGAAGAGTGCAAAACCCAAGGCTGATAACGTTGTGATACAAGAACCAGAGCAAGGTACAACTACAACAACACCTATGTAAAAACTAAAGAATCGTTTAAGCTCAGATTGTTTAGATCTTATATCTAGGATAAACAATAACAATGATAACAATTATGCAGCAGAATATAATGAAGACAATTGTTATTGAACAAGGTTTTATTACCATACGTTTCCACCAAGCCCCGATTTTATATGATCAGTATAGAACGGTTACCACCTGTAACAGGGATCAAAGATCCTTGAGGCTACATACACCAACTAGACGTCTACATTTTCCCTTGGGATACACACACACACATTTTTCTGTGTACACTTCAACTATACGACCTAATGTCTCTTTATATAGTAGAGATCATCTAGGTTTACAAAGGATAAGAACAAATATAATTAGGAAACAAATAATATCTTCTTAACTTTTATCTTTATCTTTTATATCTTTTATCTTTTTAAGGAGATCTTTTAGAATCTTCAAAATCTTCTATCTTTTGAAGAATTCTAGCTTTGCATTTAAGTCCTTCTTGTTTCATTCTTTTATTTATTTTGTCTCATCAAATCAATAATTCCCAACAATCTTCCCCTATTTGATGATGACAAAACAAACAAAGTCGTGTTACAGAACTCATCAAAAGCCAAAGCTTCCCTGAAGTTGAGATGTAATCATCTCCCATGAATGAACAAAACTTCCCGTTATTAGATTTCCATTGATCTATCATGCCACACCAAGGATTCTACAAGTTGCAACCTGTTTAATTATTTCTTCCCCTTTTTGTCATAAATCCAATAGTGGACATATGAATATACGCAAAAACCTTTGATCTGACGCACGTACAAACAATATCACACTTCTAATCCAAGCCTTCTAACTCCTCAAATTACCCACCATTAAGTACAATAAGAAAAATGAACTTTTAGTAGTAAAAACTCCCACAAGCAGTAGTAATAATGACTAGCAGTAGTACAAAACCTTCACCTCATGATTGCATTTAAATGGTTAAAACAATTTAACAATAAGCTTACACCCCTGAAACCCATAATGATAACCAATTTCTTGAATCTTCAATTCTGTAGGCTTTATGTAATATTACTAATAAGAAAATTAACGTAAATACGGAACTAGATGTTATAAGTAGAATATCCCAAACTTGTGTCTTATGTCTTGTAACTAATCCACGTGACTCCAAACTGATAAATAAATCTGTGAAATATAAGTAGATCGCAACCTCTTGACAATTATCCTCATCTTCTATGAGATACCAGACCAAAGTGATAGCAAATGTGAGCATTGAGCACCATAAGTTTATAAATCACACACCTTTGCTAGATTCGTCAAGTCTTCGTCACATCGTTTCTAAGCACGAACAAGTTATCTTCTAAGTGTAACACCCACTTTAAGATATGATAAGAACACGTACCCAAGTAATTCTACTTCATCTTCAAATAAGTAATAAACAACTTTCTTCGTAATCAATTAATCCAAATAAATACGAGCCTTAAATCGTTTAAGAACATTTAAACACGCCAAATCCAAAAAAACTTTCTTCCTGTGTATTTGACCGATAACCAACGATAATCAAACACGACTCTGACCTAATATCTGTTAAGTGTGCTAATAGTTGTAATAAATTTTGAGCAGTTTAACATCCATCGCAGCAGTTCAAACTAATTTAAAGGAGTCATACAAAATATAGCTCGAACAGTAGTTTAAACATAAATGAGCAATACAAACCTTTTTAATAAGCAGTACTAAGTAATTATACCACTAGCAAACACTTTTCTGTCCACAAAGACTTTCAGGCGAAAATATGTAACTAAATCTTCCATTTTCCTTCGCTCCCCAAAATGTAAAAAAATAAAAATAAAAAAGTGGTGCAACTATAAGCCACTTTAGTGTATAACTCCTGATGTTGGTTACATTTTATAAAACCAACAAATATAAAGGTGGTGCAACTATAAGCCACCTAGTGTTTTGGAGGATGGTGCAACTATAAGCCATCCGATGAGTGAAGAATGGGTTAGCACGCTCCGCAACATCTCATTATTAGCTAACCCATCATGACGATATGATCAGATTTTTGCACCAAAGGACTTGGACTATGGGTGGACAGTAGCTGGTAATGGATACCTTAGACTTTTACTCGACTATTCGTTTTGTGTTTTTATATTAACAACCATTAAATGCGTATTCCATGTCTATCCTAATCCCTTTATCACCCTTTAAATCCATATTACCCTTGTTTCCTTTAAGAATTATTTAGACCCTAATTCTAACTGGTGCAGATATGTATTCTTTCCAAGCTTATGATAGAATATATGCTATGACTGTGCAATTGAGCGATCACCCCAAAAATAAAACACTTAGACTAGTGGAGAGTTGAGTGACCTTTTTATCCCATTTTCGTGAGGTGTTCGGCTTTGATGTTTTTTAGCATACTTGTTTTATAGATTCCTTTCTTGGAGTTATATCTGAGAAATCTTTTTATAAAATATTCTAAACAGGTTCTACTTGAGGGCAAGCAGAAGTCAAGTGGGGGATATTTGATAACATCAAATATTTAATACTTTTTAGAGTCAAATTACCCCCTATATTACTTGCAAATGTTTCACTAATACTCGAAAACGAGATATTTTCTATCATTTTGTAGTTTTCAGGTGAAATGCCGGTAATTGACAAGAAACAAGGGAAAAGGACTTAATGTGTAAATATTCGAAGTCGTTATGGCGTAACAACATAAATAGTTACGCCATAACATAAATTACGCAAGTTAAGAAGAACCAAGACGACTTTACGGTGTAACCCCGTATTTGGTTACGCCGTAACCATTTATATGGAAGGAAATCCTACCCAAGATAGAGTTACGGTGTAACATACCTATTGGTTACGCTGTAACCATGAAGATACATAAATATGGAAAGAAGATCAAGAGCTTACGACATAACACCCATAATGGTTATGCCGTAACAAAGAAGACATCTAAATTATGGTAACTTATTGAAGGTTACGGTGTAACACCATTACTGGTTGCGCCGTAACAAGTATGCTTAATAATGGAAAGCCATGTATGAGGTTACGGCGTAACACCTAAATTGGTTACGCCGTAACCACATCGAAGACTATAAATAGAGGCCGAATTCAACTTTTATGTGGAGTCTAAAGAATCGTTGTAAGCTCAGATTGTTTAGATCTTTATCTGGGATTAATAACATTGAACATAGAATAATGCATAGCCGAAATAGCATAATGAACAATGTTATTTCAACAAGATTTTTCATTCATGTTATTCACTATTCGCCCCAATTCTAGATGATCAATTCTAGAACGATTAGTCTAACTGGTAACAGGATCAATGACACATTGACCTTGGGGCTACACAACAAACTCTAGGCGTCTAACATAGACCATACGCCTAGATACATACACACACACACTTTTCCTGATGTTCACATCTTGAGACATACTAAACCTACACGCCTGGTCCTCCTTTTATAACATAAGGAGTCCAGGTTTACAAAAGATAAGAATTAGAAAAACAAATAAATCTTTTAAACTTTAAGCTTTATATTCTAAATCTTCTATCTAAATAAGGAGATCTTCTAGAATCTTCAAAATCTTCAATCTTTTGAAGAATTCCAGCTTTGCATTTAAGTCCTCTTGTTTCATTCTTTTATTCACTTTTGTCTCATCAAATCAAGAATCCCAACAATCTTCCCCTATTTGATGATGACAAAACAAACAAAGTCGTGTACGAACTTCATCATAAAGCCAAAGCTTCCCTTGAAGTTGAGATGTAATCATCTTCCTAAATGAAACAAAATCTTTTTAATTCAGACTTCCTTTGTAACATGCAACACCAAGGATCTATAAGTTGCAACCTGTTAATATTTCTTCCCTTTTTGTCATATTCTAATAGGGGACATATGAATATAAGCAACTTTGATCTTGACAACTACAAACCAATATCACAGTTCTAATCCAAGCCCTCTAACTCTTCAAATTACCCTCCATGACGCACAATAATAAAAATAAACTTGAGTAGTAGAAACTCACACTAGCAGTAGTAATAATGACTATCAGTAGTAAAAACCTTCACCTCGATGATGCATGTAAATGGTTAAACATTTTAACAATAAGCTTCCCTTGAAACCCATATGTTAACCATTTCTTGAATCTTTAATTTTGTAAGCTCTATGTAATGATCACTGATGAAGAAAATTAAGTATTACCAATTTGATGCTGAAGTAGAACAACCCAAACTTGTGTCTTATATCTTGTACTATCCACGTGACGTCAAACTCATACCAATACCAAAATATAAGTAGATCGTAACTTCTTGACAAAATCCTCATCTTCTATGAGACACATAACCAAAGGTATGATAAAACACAAAATCCTCATCTTCTATGAGACACATTGAGCAGCATAAGTTTGTAAATCACACACCTTTGCTAGATTCGTCAAGTCTTTGTCACAACATTGAAAACACAAACAAGTTGCCTCCTGCTAAAAGGTATGATAAAACACAAACCCAAATAATTCAACTTCAACTTCAAATAGGTGATAAACAATCTTCTTCGTAACCAATTAAATCAATGAAAAATGAGCTTTTAAACGTTTAAGAACATTTAAAACCAAAAACTAAAAACAATCTGTTAGCTTCCCCTTAAACAAAGCATCTTGTTCAATTGGAGATCCAACCCATGTATGTGTCATCCGATATCAAATAGAACTGGCAGTACAAATTCTCTATGCCAGCAGTACAAAGTCTTCACGCAGCAGTACTAACGAAAACTTCTGGGAACAAAGAGTACAAACCTTTTTAACATACTACTA
>BQNB010043680.1:16185-27449 GCA_026074375.1 Tanacetum coccineum | reverse complement strand
ACGGTGCTTTGTTTTCTTAGTGCGCAGGTCTCATACATCAAGACTCAATTGATACAGGAATCGGAGCCTAACAGATCCGTATTACACATAATTCGGATCTAATCAAGGATCGTCCAACTTTTGTATCAACAACTACTAGCTGCATTCATCATCTAGTCTCGTCTAAAACAAGCTCTTGCTACTTTTTCATCCCAACTAATTTTCTGCTAGATCAAAATCCATCCTCCAACGTCAAATATACCCATCTTTCGTGATTTATAAAGACACTATATATGATTTAAATAATGTTAAAGTACGATTGTGTCAAAGTTTAGAGAATAAAATTTTTGGCGAGAACGAGATATTACAGTTATTTTTCCACTCCTCTTTGAATTCCTGCAGACAATAAGTTTTTTTTACCTACAAAGATAGCTAGCAACTAACACAGATTGTTGATTGCACTAAACTTACATTAGAAATAAAAATGAATATAAGCAACAAGTTTAAAAATTGCCCAAAACAAAGAAATATAGGCTCGATGGTCAGATGGTAAGGATTTTTTGTCGAGTGTTTGTAGATTCGAAAACTCTTTGTGAGTCAAAAATTACATCCATTTGAAGTTGGCTTGTTTCTCCAGGGGCTTATAGTGTCCCCACAGTAGCATAAACTTTTTAGGTAAGGTGCTCAATCTGCCTTACATTACTTATTTATGTATGATTTTGCATAAGTATGAACGAGCATGCTAGAGTCTTATCTCATAAGCAAGGTCCGTTTTGTAAGGCTATTCGTCATTTTTTTCAAAAAGTTTGGTAGAAATTTAAGAAAAATAATTATTGTGTCTAGTAATAATGCCTACTAATGCATTTAGGAATCCGGGTGGTCACCAAAGAATTTTGCTATGTGGCGAGTTTTGTAGTTAGTCATTAGATACTTTTTTTTGGGTGCAAATTGTAATAATTAAATACTCGTAGCATTTTAATTTACTAATTTAACCAATCTATTTGATCGAATAGTCGTCGCATGCATTTTCAGTTCATAATTTTAGTCAATGAAATTAAGATATCAAAGACTTGAGAAGTCTATAACACCTAATTAGAAAGTGACTATACATTAATTATGCTAAAGAAGGGCATATCTAATCTAGCGAATAGCATGCATAATGCACTTATACTATAGTCATGAATGAGCTCGGTACCCGTCTAGGTAAGTACTGACCGCCGATCCTGAAAATACCAAGAAAACAACAATACTAAACACACTCCCGAGTCATGAACCAGACTATCTAAGCGGTAGAAATATCATTCTCGGGTGTTTCGAGACTATAACCAATGTCTACCGATTTTCGCCAAAAAAAATGCAAGTGCAGATCGTACAACCATATGGTTTTATCCATTCGGCCGTATGCGCTCATATCATAGTTTTGGCAGATTGTTTCAACATGCCATGCATAGTTCCATATGGTCTTGAGCATATGCTTGTATGTAATGTGGGCAAAAAAGAATTCCAGAATTTGTAACGTAAACGAACATAACAACAAGAACAACAAATTCATAGATTTTACGTGAATTATGGAATATTTTTTTAATGGGAAATGTACGAGGAAAAAAAAACATCTATATCCTCATGAATTCGAGAAAATCACAATACAGACGGGATTATCCCCGAAACTTATCGTGTATGAATTTGACATGGATTACCATACCAGGAATAGTTCGGTCAGTGTTCGTCGATAGGGAACCACTACGATACGGATGTGAAAGTGACAATTCGGGTCGTTTGCTCATTCACGTACGTACTTGAGGGACACGTCCCCAAATAGGAGGTGTAGTGGGAGGGACGAGTCCTCCTTGGTGCCACATGGTCTGGAGACCCGGTCCACATGCCACCATTACACACAGTCTAGCTGAGCTTATGTTTGTGTAAAGAAACCACAACTAACAATAGCATATATAATATTACAATCTTATTACCGTAACATAAGACGGCTACGCGCCTAATGAATGTAAGACATACAGAAGAAGCAGATCGAAATGATTTGCAGTAAGAAGAAAACTACAATGTCGTGCTTGACACACATTTACATTTGTGAAACTAATTCTTAAAGACTTAAGGCATTGTTTTTTCGAAAACTCATCTTAACCACTTCCTTGATTGTTGTCCCATCTAACTCTATGTCTATATGAATGCAATGAATGAATAGGTTGGGTTTGGTAGTTTGTCAAAGGAGTCTTTAATTTTTGTGTTTGTTAAAGTTGTGTAGGATTGGGCTGTAGGTAAACTATCTTTGTTAAATGCATTATTTATGATAAAGTAGCATGGAGTGATGGACTAGTCGAGCATATCTATTGCAAGTTAAAATAGGTTAATTTATGATACGGTTAATTAACGTCGATTGATTTAAAAACATCTTCTTTGTAAACAAATCACTATGAGGAAGAAAAACTTTTGGAAATTGGTAAACATAACGATAAAGGTTACGTTTAAATTATCAAACATGCAATACTTTGTTTGTACTGTTTACTTTCACATTTAACTTTTCTCGACGGACCAAATTTATCACAAGTTATGCATATTTTTATTTCTTAAACATAACTCTAAGGGCAATGTTTAGCGAAACCCAAAAAATTAAATTCCGATCCCCCAACCAAAGAATCGAAATAATTCATGCACTCAAAAAATTTCGTCACCATGCTAAATAACGTCTTTGAACCCCTTTCAGTTAGACCTCTAATAACATTAGGTTATTACCTCCATTTTTTAGAACCAACTACTAATTCATTTCCTTATTGACTATTGCTCTAGGCAGAGAGGTTAAAATGTTTTCTCATTCTTGCATCCGACATAGTAATAAGAATTTTAAAACGACTTGGACCGCTTTGATTGTTGTTGATATGGCAATAACTAACTGTTTATTATTGCCCAATGAAATAACGACGATTGTTATATGCTACCACTGAACCACCAACATAAAAAGTATATTATATATATATATATATATTAAAGGGTGAGAACAATTCATAGACATGCCATATATAGTTAAATAACCATAACCACCATCAGATATATAATCAGTAAAATTACCAGCTAGACAACGGAGAGGAACTTGTCGGATGAGATAATTAAGTATGAAAGAGATATTGACTAAGATAACTTCACTAGAATAAAGTTGAGGTTAGCAACCAATGGTATTATCATTTAAGCAGATGACCCATAAACTTTTGCATGTGTCCTATATCTAACAATTATGGTTACAAGTTTGAAATTTGACTTCTAAGGACAATCGGTAAAATCCCTTTTGTTTGAATTGTGTTATAAATACCAACTTTCTCAAAAGAGACATATGATCTAACAAACTTTATGTTTTTGGATAAACATTATTTAAAGGTGATGTGATGTAAGAACGTCCCCCCACCCCACCGGCCACCACCTCCACACACTTAGTGATCCCGCCACTAGATAATGTACCCTCTGAGTAGTTCGAAGATACCTCTTCGAACTACTTTCGGACATTACTCTCCGAACATCTTGGCAAACCTCATAAAATATATTTTAACGTAAAGTCGATTATAACAAAAACTAGCGTCAAGGAATTCACCAATCGAAGTCAAATACCTTTCGGAGGTGTTTACATCCTATCACTGAGGTTCTCTATGACCTAGTCAAACCCACGTCCTGCTACCTAGTCAAGGCTTTCCCGCAAAGGTAGAAACATGTGACAGTATCCCTAGTTGTTATCAAAATTCATGTGACATCCTCATGATCTTCGGTTTATGTGCACATGCTTGATGGAGCCTAGTTGTCTTCCACTATAAACAGGACGACAATGATTGAGGTTTATCTAAGTCCTTTTCCAACATTATTTTATACATCATCACTTACATACTCATAATCACATACTTACTTCTACGCCGAAGGTGATTCGCAGGACCAACCCTTGCGCATCACTTAATGTAGTGTTTTAGTATTTCTTATATTCATGTTACTAGCAACTTGGCGTACACCATTCACCTCCAAATCCACCAATGACCATTAGTAGGCCTGATAGTACAGTTTATTGCATAATTAGTGGCGCAATCCGTAGGACCTACTACTATAAGTCCCATTTTTCTTGAGTCATAACTCATCATTAACCACTATTTCAGCATGAAAAGTGGACGATAAAAAGATACACCCTGTTGGGAATTAAAGTCTTCATACTTTGTACAGCCAAGCATAATTTAGTACTGCTCAAGATACATGAAAATATGCTAAGTGTTGGAAACTGCAAGTACTAATCAGTTAGTACTGCTAGAGTAAACTTAGTACTGCTAGAGCAAAGTTAGTACCGCCAATACTAACTTAATACTGCTGAAGGACTTAAGACTGCTGGTGAAGACTGAAGAAAATATTCTACGTAGTTAGTACTGCTAGCACAAAGTTAATGTTGCTAGTGAATATTGTTAATGCTGATTGAAGAGATTACCTGCTGATTGAAGTCAATGACTGAAGATATTAATCCTGATTGGGAAACAAAATATGCTAAAGAAGGAAACGAGATCAACATTATTGATGGAGTGATGATATGCTTTAAAGAGAAGATTTAGTTTCCTTATACAATGTCCTTGTAATTAATGTGTAATTAATTGTATTAATTATGTTTCCTTGTAAGTCTTATGATCTCTCTATATAAAGAGATCATAGACACATAGTTTTAAAAAATTGAGAAAAAGTGTGTGTAGAGATATAGCTTCAAGGTTGTAAACCCTAGTACTAGCCAGAGTACTCGTATTATTTATCATAATAATATTGAAGCTTTTTGGTTACATTTGTGTTCGTTCATATTCACTGTTTTATTTATAATTATTCTAGGTATTAAAGAGTAGATTCCGCATACTCTTTAATATTCAACACAAAGTTTCTATCAGTGTTATTTTGGATTTATCCAAGGTAACATATTCTTTATACAAGCTAAATAATCGATCAAGGATTGGGATCAACAAGTGGTATCAGAGACTGTGTTCTGAAACTTTGATCTAGAAGAAACTATCAACAAGAATCCTTTACTCACACGAAAGAGATGGCTCCTATGGCTCTTTCAGACTCTGAGGTAAAAACTTGTTCAAAAACTTATCTGAAAAACCATGAAACTCTTAAAAAACAATATGATGGTTTAAGAACAGAGTTTAACAAATCTCAATTCAATTTAGCTAATTATAAAAGAGGGTTAGCATCTGTTGAAGAGCAACTTGCCTTTTACAGAAAGAATGAAGTTATTTTTGGTGATAAAATTGTTGTTCTAAAAAGAGATGTCTCATTCAAAGACTCAAATATCAGTTGGCTTAAAAGTAAGTTAGAAAAGGTTAAGCTAGAAAAGGAAAGCTATCAACTTAAAATTAAAAATTTTGAAAATGCTTCTAAGAGTCTAGACTAATTATTAGGGAGTCAAATAATTAATAAGAGTAAAAAAGGTGTGGGGTTTATAAGCTATAATGCTGTTCCACTTCCCTATACATTTGGTGGTTTAGCGTGGTATTAACTACACAGGTATAATGAAAGACGGTTTTGTTTACGGTGTTACCTATAACGGTGTGTCCGTTTCGTGCTAAAAGGTACATGTTTCTATCTTGTTAATTATTGTGTTCTACACGTGATCATTTATTCCGCTGCGTACTCGTGTTAATTAATTGTTAATTAGGTTATAAAACCCAACAGTGGCATCACGAGCCATCGTGTAGAATCTTTAAATACAAGATTTAAAATTGGTCAAATTTTGGGTTTCTTTAATTTAATTTTAATGCCTCGTGGGGCGATTTTTTTGGTTAAAGATTTGATCTTGAAAGTTAATAAATTAATTTGACGAGATCTAAGTTTGTGTATGCTAATTTTATGTATTAATTGTAACTTTGATTTTAAAAGATGGTAATTGTTAATATTTGACTCCTGATAAATATCATTTGCATATTTAAGCTTGGATTAATATTTTGATATTGAGGATCTTGTTAATTGTTAAAGGATTTGGTTTTAAATATGATTGAAAAATACACATAATTTTAAATATTTTTTATATGGTAAGTTTTCTTGATTCAATGATTATTCGGGAAGACACACTATATTAGTGATCAATGGGGCTAAAATGAGTAAAAAGTTTTATGTGCTATGTGGTCATTTATTTTATATAGGCTTACGCAATGCGATTGTTCGATTGTTTGTGGCGAAGTGGTATAGGGCGTAGGAGCCTTATTTGAATAAATGCATGTTTTATTTATTAGATAATTAGGATCATATTTAAGTTTGCATGCCTTATTTGTTAAGTGTGTTTATATAATTGTTATTTAGTTTAGTGATGTTTTATTGTTTTATTTTAAGTTCTCTGACTTGTGAGAAAATAAAAGAGTTTTTTTGAAAACAAAAATAAAACATGACTTAATGTTTATCGAAATAAGATTTATCATAGGACGTATATATTGCAAAAAGTCAAATAATGGATCGGCCTTTCATCGGTGTAAATCTTCTTCTATGATTTAGACTAGCTCAATTGATAGGTCATAATGTGTTTTAATTAAAGTTTTTTTATTATATTTTTTATAATGACGTAATTTGCAAAAGTACTATTTAGTTGCAAAGGATTAGGTTCGGGAGGGACTCATCAAGACTTCGGCCTTGTAGATTCATTACCCTATATATACCAGACTACGTTTGTAGTTTCCTTACCTTGTATATATGTAGAAGTCGCGACATGGTCTAGGGTCTTGAATGATTTTTAATCATTCTTTATTTTTTCCGCGATAAAAGAAAACATTTAATTAAAAACACGTTGAATCGTCAATTTTAAAAGGTAACACTATTTATGTATAAGATACAAAGGATAATAGGTGATACCGTTTTAATAACTTTAATTGGTAAAAGTTTTATTATAATTAAATGTTACGAAGATGTTTTGCGATGATTTTCTTCGTTACAATTTGACATGTCAATTTAAAATTACCCTTTTTCAAATTTGTTTTTGCCATCCAATTTATAAAGACACTTGTTGGAATGCTCTTTTTCCCTTTGCGTGAGACGCATGTGATTTGCAATCACAAGGTAATTATACGCTTTTCCGTGAGACGGTGAGTGTTACATAATTACTGTTTTAAAATTGGACGACTTAGCGTTGTTGTGGTTAGACCTGTTAACACGTGGCATAGATGGGATGAAACATGCTTACTATATATTATTGTAATAAAGTAGTCCATATGGTTTAGGTATTGCAAAAGTTATGAATTATCAATCGTTGATTTACCTTTTGAATACATCTCACTTGCAGATAACTGATGTGGTTTGGGGGTATGTCAAGTTGGGTCCTAACCTTAGGAAATTAATTGTTTATTTAATTAAAACATGGGTAATTAATTTTCTTCAAGGAGTATTATCGAAAATACTAATTCTTGAACTTTTATGTTTTTGTAGATGGCACTACTGTTCATAAAATAAACATTCGGCTTTCAGGTCGATGTTTGAAAAAGAATATCTTTCTAGTAATAAACTTCTATGATGGTTTGCGTCGACCTTAAGTTAGTCGTGTGAGTTCGAGAGAAATTGCATGTCATTGAACATCATTTACGCTGAACTCCTGAGGCTTGGTGTGAGCATAACATTGTGGCTCAGTGGACAGGCTCTATTTGATGATTTCATACTGATATTGCTATGTTCTTAGCTTGTAGGTAGTATGAACCCTGATACTACCATAGACGTTTGAATTGCACTATCGTATGATCCATGATTCAGGAGCTTAGATCTATGTTTGATGAAACAAGCTGGAGTGGAGAAGCTTTGAACTTATCCAATCTTTCCTTGCTTGCAATCAAGTAGGTGGTAAATCAGTTGCTGGATCTATGTCCTTAAGATGAAAGGATATGTGGGTGCAACTGGAACGTCTTGGTTTATATGCTACCACAGGATTTTCAGCTATGGCTTAATCTAATTGGCTCTTACTAAGATTTTGTGGGATTTTGTAAGAAATTACAATATGCTATCATGGGGAAGACAATTGGTGTTGAAATTCATGCTATGCATTATTGAGTATGAGAAGGGTTTTACCTAAGATGGCTGAAACACCACAAGTTAATGATTGATTTTAATGTGGTAAAATCCAGAAGGCAAAAAATATTCGACTTAATGCAAAAAGGCAAGGAATAGGGTTATGGCCAATGGGGAATGGTTATGATGTTTATATACACCAAGCCCTAACAACCTTAAGCCTACTAGCTATGGAGCGGCCCAGCTTTTTATAGGATGATGCACTGCCCCACTGTAAGAGGTAAGGACATTGGAAAAGGAATGTCCTGTGTATCTTGCTGAGTTTGCAGAAAGATGTGGAAGCAAGTGGGCTCTGCCAGTTCTTTCGCGGTATTATTTTCACAATAGAATATATTTTTCCTTTTCCTAATATTAACTACCATGGGTGTATGACACTAGTTGTGGTACTAAACATATGTTTCAAAAATGGGTTTTAGGATCGAAAGGATAGCTGTAACAAGGAGCTCTTTACTTGTATGTGGGCTATGGTGTCTTTCATGTTAGTGCACAGAGTAGAAGCAATTGGGAGTTTACTTTGTTTTCCTTCTTGGCCTTGTGATTTGTTTAGCAATTGTCTTTTGCACCTTTCTATGATCTAGAGGTGTGTTTCGTTTCTCGTTTGGTTGAAAAATGGGATTTGTTCAATGTTTAACGGATTAAGGAATTTTCAGTTTCAAAGAATGGTGTTACTTTATTTTAACTGCTGTTCCTCGGAAGTGGTATTTATTGAAATTGATATGCATGATCTTGTACCATATTGGTAATTCTATTTTTAATGTTAGAAAATAAAAGAGTCAAAGCATAACTTGGACTCTACTTATCTATGGGCATTCCGTCTTGCTCATATAAACAAGAAACGTATTAAACAGCTGCAACAAGATGGGCTGTTAAAGTCAACGGATGATGAATCCTTTGATAAATGCGAATCTTGTTTATCTGGCAAGATGACAAAGAAACCTTTCCCTCCTAGTAACGATTTCAAGGGCAAAATATACTTCTTGGGATTAATCATTCTGACGTATGTGGTCACTTAGACATGTGTCAAGACAAGGTGCTAGCTACTTCATTACATTCACAGGTATGATTATAGTCGTTATGTTATGTTTATCTTGTTAAACATAACATGAGGTTATTTGAAACAGTTCCAAGTGTTTAAAAATGATGTTGAAAATCAACTCGGGTAAGACCTTAAGGCAATACGATCAGATCGTGGTGGCGAATACATTAGCCAAGAGTTTAAAGATTATCTAAAAGCTAACGGACATTGTTTTCAAAGCTTATCCTCTATACACATAAACCTACACATAATGGTGTGTTTGAGAGGAGAACCAGTTACTCTTTCTAGATATGTGGGATCTATGATGAATCTACTAAACTTAACTTTATCCTTTTGGGGGAATAATGCTCTAGAGTCTGCACACGCATTCTCCTAATTTGGTTACAACTGAGAAGGTTGGTCAAAACACACCATATTGAACTGTGGTATGGAAAAGTTACAAACTTGTCTTACTTAAAAGGTCTGGGAGAGGTTTATGAAGCGGGATACGCCTGACAAACTTCAACAAAGATCTGTTAAGTGTATCTTTATAGGATACCCAAAGGAAACAATGGGTTATTATTTTTACTTCCCACCTAAAAACAAAATAGTTGTTACGAGGTATGCTGAGTTCTTTGAGAAAAATCTCATAACTCAAGAAGTCAGTGGGAGGGCCATAGATCTTGAAGAAATTCAAGATGAAGATACATCACCTTCTGAAATCACTAGTGAAATTCCTATTGAGGTTGAAGGTTTTGAACCACCTTAAGAGGAAGTGATTCTGATTCGTAGGTCTGAAAGGACACATCGAGCTCCAAATCATTTATGTCTAAATGTAGAAGTGGAGGAGCATAGTCTAGGGGATCTTAATAAACTCTCTAGCTATAAAGCCACGATGTTAGATTCTGAATCTAATAAGTGGATCGATGCTATGAATGCGGAAATACAATCCATGATGGACAATATGGTATGGGTCCTGGTCGATCTTCCTCCTGGCTGTAAGACTATTGGGAGTAAATGGATTTTTAAGAAAAAGACTGAAATGGATGGTATTGTACAAACCTATAAAGCTCGTCTTGTAGCAAAGGGTTATACTCAACTCTATGGGGTTGATTATGAAGAAACGTTCTCACCCGTCACTGACATTAGAGCTATTAGGATTCTCATATCTATAGCGGACTTCTATGATTATGAGATATGGCAAATGGATGTCGAACTCTGCCTTCTTAAATGGTTAGCTTGATGAAGACATTTATATGGTACAACCTGAAGGTTTTGTTGATCTTAATCATCCTAGAAAAGTATGCAAGCTTCAAAGATCCATTTATGGTCTTAAGCAAGCATCAAGAAGCTGGAATAAAAGATTTGATAAAGAAATCAAAAGGTTTGGTTTTGATCAAAATCTTGTTGAGCCATGTGTATATCAAAAGGCTAGTGGGAGTAATGTTACATTCCTCATCCTGTATGTTGATGACATAATCATCATGGGAAATCACATTTCAAGTTTACAAAGTGTAAAGGATTATCTTGGAAAGTGTTTTGCTATAAAAGATTTAGGGAAAGTAGCATTTATTCTTGGAATTAAAATCTACAGAGATAGGTCAAAGTGATTGATTAGACTTGGTCAAAATGCTTACATGGATAAGATCTTAAAGAGATATAAAATGGATAATTCCAAACGTGGTCATATCCCCATGCAAGAAAGACTTGACTTGAACAAAACATAAGGTGCTTCAACACCTAATGAGGTGAAGCGTATGCAAAATGTACCTTATGCTTCGACTGAGGGTTCCATTATATAACAAGCCGGTTTCAACAGAATCCTAGTGAACTTCACTAGACTGTTATGAAAAATATTCTTAAGTATTTAAGAAACACTAAAGATATGTTCTTGGTTTATAGTGGAAATCCAAAAGCTGAACTTTGAGTTGATTGCTATTGCGATGCTAGATTTAAGACTGATAGAGATGATACAAAATCTCAGACATGATATATCTTCATTTTGAATAGAGGCGCAGTGGACTGGAAAAGCTCCAAGCATAGTACTACTGCAATGTCTGCTACAGAAGCCAAATACATAGCTGCTTTGAAAGCTGTAATGGAAGCTGTTTGGATTAGGAAGTTTATTTCAGGGCTTGGTATAGTACCAACAATAAACGAACCTATTAGAATGTTTTGCGATAATTCAGTCGCACTTCATTTTGCTAACGAG
>BQNB010043679.1:5713-41788 GCA_026074375.1 Tanacetum coccineum | reverse complement strand
ATGGAGTTGCATGATAAGAATCGGGATGGTTTGGTTGCTTTTCACGAGTATTCGCCCCCTAGTTGGGTTCGGGATGCTGGTAATCTCTTTGTTTTTTTTTTATAACTTTTGTTTGATTGATATTCAGTGTGTTATGAATGTGGAATAATTAGGATCGGATAATTTGGGTATGTTTGGCGGTGAGGGTTAAGGGGCGTTTTGAAGCAACTGGCATTTAGCATTTTGTACACAATGCTTGTTTGGCAACAAGCGACTAGCATTCCTAACTAATTTTTCTAAACGCTCAGCTACTTGAAGGAGCATTTAGTAGGAACTTGCGTTTACACTTACAAATAATAAATACAGGAAAACTAAGAGGGTTCGTATCAACATACACCTAAGTTGTAAGGAAATGGGCTAAATTTGAAGTTGTGATTTACATGTAAAACGATCCCTAGATAATAGCATAATCATGGGGGTATTTGGAGTTGCTTTTTAAAATAAGCAACTCAAATAGTCTTAGTTGCTTATATAAGACACCTTACTTGACTTGTGAATAATCTATAAAATCAGTTTTGATAAGCACTCTAGAACCGTTCTCAAAGTTGCTTATCTGGTGTATCTGAATGTAAAAATAAGCAATTTTCAATACGTAATCCTGGGCAGCCCAATTAGTTTGTTGTAGCCGATCCCCTGAGTTTGACTATACCCAAATACTAGAAACTGCCAAACATGCCCTATATGTAGCTAGTAAAATTGGTTTAGAAAATTTGACGCTACCTTATTTTGTAGGAATCAACGATAACTTCAAACCGTTAGTTATTTCTTTAATGTAGAAAAAGTTGTTTACTGCTGCATTTAACTGTATGAGGTTTGAGGGTGCAGAATCGTTTCATATCCTGGTAAAAAAAATTAGTACTCTTTACCCAAAAAAAATTTAAGTACTAGGTACAAAACATGAACTCATTCTATTCAGAACAGTTGAAAGTGTCGCACATGGAACTTGTAGCGGATATGTAATTCTGCAGTAGTGAGTAATGGACTTTGAGTGCTTTCTGGTGTCGAGTTACATGCTCAGTTCTGTTAGAGCAAAGTGAAAAAAACACGCTATCTAAATATTGACCTGAAATATTCTAGGCCAGGAAAAGTCTGTCCGCATTACCATAATTTGAAAGTGGATGTTTTATGTTTGTTTATTTAAGATCTAGAAGCTTTTGTTATACAAATTTTGAAGTATTCTGTAGATTCATAGGCTAAACTTGATATATGAATGATATTCTATTTCAGATTCTTATAAATATCTGTAGCTACAAAGATACCATAGCGCTCTTAGGACAAATGATTGTTACGTAATGTAAGTTTCTGTATGTTTTTCACATTTGGATATTCCACTTACAACTAATCTGACTATATCATGACCAGATAATAACTCATTCGGGTATGATATGGGTTGGTGGAAAGAGGAACATTTCAATGCATCTGATGCTGATGGTGATGGTTTTTTAAATCTAACCGAGTTCAATGAGTAAGTTACATATTCTCTTCAGGTATATAAATTGGTTGCATCTTATAGACTTGTATCTTGTTCATCCTCTTAATTTGTGTTGTCTTTCGTTATATATATAGCTTTCAGCATCCCGCAGACACTAAAAACCCAAGACTTCTTCAGTGGCTGTGCAAGGAGGAAGTAAGGTGACATACTACTTTCAACTAGTTATATTTTAGATTAATTTTCTAGTACATGTTCACCACACACACACACATGTTTATTAAATCTCAACTAGGTATTATAAATAGATTCCCCTAAGGAAATGTGCATGTTCTTCTTTGGGGGTGAGGTTATTGATTTTTTAATCCTATTGGGGAATTAGTAGCCTTCCACTAAGTACGTGTCTCTTACTAGGTGAGACCTAGTCAATTCTGTTTATGTATATACAGATCTGCTGCTAAAGTTTAGATGTGCCTTGTGTTTCGAGAAAACATTTTTAGAAGTTGAAGGCCCTTTTAGTATAGAGATTACACCTTTTAAGCATATGCTTAAGTGGGCACTCAAGATTGATGCAGCAGAATAATAAAAAATAAAAAAAAATTCTAGTTTGGCTTCTGTAATTTTACGATAGTGTAATATGCTAATTGCCAAAAGCCACTCAATCGTTATAAAGTTATTGCCAGCACTCAGGGGGGGTTTGGAATTGTGTTTTGAAAGTAATCGTGTGACGTCGAATAATTATAATTAAGTATTCAAATGTTATAAAACGAAACAGTAGGAGATGAACAGATGGTGTTTGGATGTGCCTTTACTTTTATAAATTGTAAAAAGGAAACAGTTAGCTGTTTGAGCATTTGTTTAATTCTAATTCATGGAAGAATTGTTTACATAAAATGACCGAAACGGACATAAAGAAGCGAGCTACATCTTGTGAAATGGAAGTAAAAGTCAACAAGAAATCAGTTTTATTACAGCTAGTATGAACTAATGAATTCAAAACGAATTTGTTGCAGGGAACGAGATACTGACAAAGATGGGAAGGTGAATTTTAAAGAGTTTTTCCATGGATTATTTGACCTCGTAAGAAACTATGACGAAGAAAGTCATAACTCTTCACGTGAATCTAATAACGATTCATTGGAATCACCGGCAAGGAGATTTTTCGCCGAGCTTGACAAGGATGCTGATGGGTAAACCCCGCACCTTTACGTATTAGCACTATATAGAATACATGTCCATAACTACGTAGTTTTGATTATGCTAACTTTCCTGTTGTAGATACTTGTCTGGCGTGGAGCTACTACCTATCATTGGAAAGCTTCATCCATCAGAGCGTTATTATGCTAAGCAACAGGCAGATTATATTATATCACAGGTAAGAATGTATAGATATAACTTTTCATATCGCTGTGTATATATGAACATAGAATTCACAATATGAAAATCTTACTTTTATTTCAGGCTGATACGGATAAAGATGGACGGCTATCGTTGACTGAAATGATCGATAGTCCATATGTATTTTATAGTGCTATCTTTAACGAGGATGATGAAGAAGATTATGAATACCACGATGAGTTCCGTTAATCCGACAAAAAGTTAAAATAGAACACTACACGATTTATTTGATGTATCGTTATCTATGTTTGCAGCTTAGTGTTAGGGTTTGACGATGTTTCTTCTGCAGATATAGAGACCACGTTCTTTATTTGTGATAGAAAGGTTTCAAAAGCAATTTGATGTCATTTTTCCTAATTTTGACTACAGTTTCGGAACCATACGTAAGAATACAAGATGTAAACAATTCTTTTATTTTTATGCAGCATCGTGACTAATTTAACTGTCAGTGAGAAGAAGGGTAGTTTGTGGTTTAAACGTTATGCTGCATAGGTTTTTATTTAACTTATAAAAAACGCCCTAAGGGCATGCAAAAATCAATTTAAGGAAAACACAAAAACAAGTTTTTAGGTCAAACTTTACGTTTTATGTGGTGTAAACCATAACATTAAACGTTGGCTCGTGATGCTACTGTTGGGATTTATCAAACATATAACCATTATACTTCGAGTACGCAACGGAAGGTATCCCATAAGGATCTTGTTTGATGTATATAGATTAACACAAATAAGCACATAAGTTTACTAACCTCTTATCACTTGAATTACTAAGACAAGTGATTCTTGATCTTTATCTTTGTTCAATCACCTTTGCACACACAACACGTTATAGGAGAATGTTGAATGCTAGTTCCAACTCACGAATTAAACAACTAAACACAATGTTTTTGTTTCTTGGAATAATTGGTTCGAAACCCTTGTTGGGTTTTTTGTCGACCGTCGAAATCAGGGAGGAAGGGAGAACCAAATTTAGGGTCTGAGTTTGTGTTTTGTGGCGTGTGAATAATGAACCAAGGGGTTCATTATATAACCCAAATAGCTTGTTCTCCAAGTCACACTCAAACACATCCGCTAGTTTGGTAAAAACAACACTCTCCTCTCTCCCTTCTTTTCTCTAGTGGACCGGTCCAAACCAAACACCCCTATGTTTTGGTTTTCGTAATAACAAGTCCATCACTTGTTAATTAAGTATTTATTAATTAGTTATAACGTTTAGCATTATAATTAACGACCGTTTAATTATTTTGTGATATAATATAATTAATATATTACTAAAAATACATTAATCATATCAATAAAACATTCTCTCGGTGTATACGCGTGTGCCCCAATAGGCTCACGTATTCTTAGCGGTATAATTACGTATTACGACCTGAGCATTCACAATAAAAAGATCATCACTACACACATAACAGTCATGTTATCTGTGAGTTAACTCGTTAAACATTGCATTTGCAAACGTAGGCAATATGTTTTTGATGAACTGTATCGATTTGCACTCGAAGAAACTTCCAATGTTAGGACAAATAATAGAAACCACTTTGCACCCACCATCGCGACACAATGACAAACTAGTCTTTTCAATTTCTATGCATTATTCACCTGTGATCTCTAGCAAGCCCCCACGGACCCTATGAAAAAGACTATTCTGTCCCTAAGTCATGTTCCTCAGACAAAATGTTTATACACACTTTGGGTATTTCCTTAAGGTTGTTAATCCTTAGTGAAACACATCAATAATAAGTAACTTGCATGTTATAGAATCTGATCCAAGGGAAATGTACATGTCTTTATCTTGCTATAAATAATTCTGTGTGGATCATATTTAAATTCAAGAATGCCCAATCATTGTCATTATGGATGCTCAGAAAGAAGAAGCTGCAATGCCCACAGCCCTTAACATTATGCCTGCTAAGAAAAAGGAATTAATGAACAACATTGCCATGAAGAGGACTAGTGAATGGTTTGCTATAAGTCTTTCTTTTAGATTTCCGTTTTTGTTTATGATTTTGAGTTAGTTGATTCTGAAATGTATACCGTTTCTTTCGCAGGATTTTCTCCCAGGATATCCCGAGTGATGTTACAATTCGCGTTCAAGGCGTTTCATTTTCATTACATAAGGTACATTAACATAATGTCTTTATAGATTGCAAATAATGTTATAAGGAAACTGATGTATTTAAACATGTATATCACTGCAGTTTCCATTAGTGTCAAAGTGTGGGTATATGAGGAAACTGATATCAAATTCCAAAAAGGCTGCTTATATATCAAATTCCAAAAAGGTTGCTTATAAGTCACAACAATTGATGGCCCAGGAGGACCTAGGATTTCGAACTGAGCTGCAAGTTTTGTTTTGGGAATGAAACTTTGAAACTATCAATTGAGAACATTGCAATGGCAAGATGTGTGGCTGAGTATCTTGAAATGACAGAAGACTATGCAGTCGGAAACCTTGTAGCAAGAACTGAGGCCTATCTAAAGGAAGTAGGACTCAGTTCGTTGGCTTGTGCAGTTTCTATCTTGAAATCATCAGAAAGCCTTTCACCCGTAGCTGAAAACGTGAAGCTGATCACCCGTTGTGTAGACACTATAGCGTTTATAGTGACCAAAGAAAGCCAGTATTCTTTTTCAACTAGTATAGAATCCAGCAGTGAAGGTTTAGATTCTTCTTCATCATCTTTTGGTCATCTAAAAGAAGTAGTCGATTGGTGGGCTGAAGACTTGACTGTGCTTAGCATCCATACCTTTCAAAGGGTTCTTCTTGCAATTATTTCAAGGGGATTCAACAAGTATGCAATTGGTCCAATATTGACACTTTACGCCAAGAAATGTTTTCAAGATTTGGTAAGATCTCTTATACTCACTACCTTACACAACGTCACACATTTAATTAGTGCTGAAAATATCGACCAGATTACCCATAAAAAAGTTGTTATGCATTATATATGATATATAAATATGGTCAATGAGTTAATGTAAAGATTTAACTAAAAAAGGAAACATCTCAAATGGGTTGAAAATCATCGGATTATATACAATAACTCAAAAATTACCCGTTTTCACCCATACCCTTATTTACTGTTTTCAAACCCGTTCAACCCGATGATTTTCCACCTCTACATTTTTAGATGAAGATGTAAACACACCCTTAATGTCTCTTTCAGCAGTTTAATCTGTTCTGTATCATTTTAACTGATCTGAGACTATGTTTGTAATTATGTTAATCAAGCAGGAGATATTAGGAAAGGGGAAGAACATAAGTGATCCAAAGCAAGAAAATGAGAAGAGGGTTGTTTTAGAAACAATGGTTAGTCTATTGCCAAGGGAAAAGAATGCACTCTCAATTAGTTTCCTTTCAATGCTACTTCGATCTGTGATACACCTTGAGACCACAGTTGCATGCAGGCAAGATTTGGAGAAACGAATGGGGTTACAGTTGGGACAAGCTGAATTGGATGATATTCTGATTCCTTCTTTTCGCTTTGATGATGACACATTGTTTGATGTTGATACCGTGCAGCGCATCTTGGTAAATTATGGTGAGTTTGAGGGCACTCGTGAGGATACGGAGAAGGTTGGGAAGCTTATGGAGAACTATCTTGCTGAAATAGCCACTGATTGTAACTTGTCATCGTTGAAATTTATAAATCTCGCTGAACATGTACCAGATCAAGAAAGGGTAACAGAGGATGGAATGTATAAAGCCATTGATATATACTTAAAGGTACAATCTTTTTCAGGTTAATTGCATAAATTATAACATGTCATCCTCTAAAATTTATATATTAGGTAATATACACGTATTTTATTTTGCAAGCTACCAGCAGACTTTCAAAAAGTTTTTTTTCCAAGGTAGGAGCTAAAGGTTTTCTTTCCATCATGAAGAACTGATTCTTGATTGTTTTCTAGTTTAGCGAGTGGGTGATGCCAAAAATGGTTATTTCCACACTTGCGTCTAGTTTACTGCTTGCATGAGTCTAGTTTACATGTTAACCAAACTAGAAGTTTTTTGAAAGTTTGTACTCTATTATAATAGAAAATATACGCTATATTACTGATAATAGAATAGGAAAGTGGTTACATAAATGTGTATAATTAGTCCATTTTTGTTTAAATCAAATGTTCCATAAAGATTAGCGATTGGAGTTATGAAATAGAAGCAATAATCAAGCATTTGGTTTTTGGATCATGTAGGCTCATCCTGTTATAGACGATAAAGAAAGAAAGAAGCTTTGCTGTTTAATAAACTGTCAAAAGCTAACCCCCGAGGCATGTGCTCATGCTACACGGAATGACAGGCTTTCTGCGGAAATGATGGTTCAAGTTCTTTACTATGAACAGCAGCGGTTAAGAGAGATCGTGGATGGTGCATCTAGACTGAATCCATTACCAGATGACCCCTACCAAGCTTACAAAACGAAAACAATATCTTAAATTCAGCTTCTATCCTTAAAAATGAAAAATAAGACATAAAGACGTTAAAAATAATCTACTTATAAGTCCAAAATCGCGTAGAAGATCATTCATTAGCAACTAGTGACGAGAAAACTAGCAAAATATACCTTTCCATTATCTTTGGTCAGTATCAAGGGGCATCACCTCCATTACCAAAGCCGTATTAATGCAAGTATAAAACAGAAGACATTCTATTCTTGAATGTATAACACACCCCCAAATTTCACACAGCGGAATATACAACATTGGGTGTTAAATCATAGCACAATTACACAAGGATATAGAAAACGACTCGAAAAGAAGCTTTTAAAAACATTGTTCCATTCAAAGAAGTTTCAGAGTAAACAACATACGTCCCACAGGATCGTTACCAAATTCATAACATCCAGTTTTTCCCAAAACATGGATAATTATTTTATAACAATTAACAAAATACGAGTTTACAAAAACAAGTTTAGCGCAGACTCCTCGCGGCATATAAGCATCCTTCAACCCTTGGTTAGCCTGAGATAAAAAACATACTATTAAAAAAAAGTCAACAATAATGTTGAGTGAATTCATATAGTTTGTAAAGTTGAAAGAGAACACAAGTTTTTGGTTCACGTGTGACTTGTTGTACGATACCAAGTCCATTATTCAAGTTATTAATGCAATCAGCTCATGACACCGAAGCCTTGACGAACACCCATTCTTGAATGTAAAATACTTTGCCCCCCATAACTAGCGTATTATTGCCTTATACCTAATTTCTAAATACAAATTGTCCTTTGACTGGTGCTCGAAAGGATCGATTCATACCCCCAAACAGGGCTGTCAAACCCAATAGATCTATTTACTTTGTACTACAAACGCTACCATATATGGCAATTAACAGTTCATGATGTGTGGGTCCTTTGGCAATAGCTACTTAATCAATTAATATCATATTCGGGTCCAGGCATAACCATAAAGTTACTTGTGCTCCATTTATAAAAACAACATGTAATCTCCTCGAGGGTTTTATAAATACAGGTTAAAAGTAAAAAGGCGAGGCTATGAGACTTCCACCTTGAGCGAGACGGTAATATCAAGTAATATAAGAGCTGAGTAAGACAAATACTACCTAAGGAAGCGACCTAAAATAAAATGGGCGCGACTTAAGAAAAACAATCTAATACAGTACGCGAAAGAAGATAAAATCAAATGGTGACTGATCTAAAAAAAAGTTTTACTTGTGTCCGTCTAGCATGGCATTGCATTCAGTTTTATTGACCAATTTACCTAATTTCAAGTGTCCCCAATCTGAAGGAATATGTCATTCATACTATGTTTTTACTTTACTCTTACCCACCCGTCAACTCACACAAAATAACCCGCTTTTGGTTTACGTCTAGTGACTTTTAATTTACTACAATTCTGAAATCTCCAACTTTGGTTGAATCATAACTTCAAAAACAAAATCCGTAATTCATAACGAGTTGAGGCTTGTCACCACCCCACCCTTCCCCCCCCCCCCCAGTTTTCATCCCTTTCTTCACCTTTCCCCCCCCCATGTCCTTTTTCCTTCTTCTTCCCACACCCCCCCCCTCGCCTTCCCCCCCCCCTTCATATTCCCATTCCTCCCCCCTTCACATCCCCCCCCCCCCTTTCCTCCCACCACTTTTCCTTCCCCCCATTCCCCCATCAATTCCCACTCCCCTTCAAACGATTAAACCCCAGCCTCCAGAAAGCATTATAGTCTAAACTTTCAAAAATACAGGCCTCACGTCCAGGGGTCAATGATCCTGTGTGAAATACCATTTTACCCTCCAATGTCAAAACTATTTATTTTCTAAATATTACCTCTCCACGAAAATGACCATAAATCAAAATCTATGTGTGCTATAAACATGAGGCCACTTGGAGATGATAGCGATAAGTGTCCCAATACAATGAGACAAACTTTTATTTCCAGAAAGTTAGTGCAAAATTAATGTGGATATACCTCCGTTTCCCCAACTGAGTGCAAAATTAACTAGTTTTATGTAAATTGGCCGTATCAAGCTCATTCCGTAGGAGAAACGCTCTAATCCAATTAACACATATACCTTAGACACATACCAACATCATTATTAAATTTACCAGGTACCCTATTACCAAAAATATTTCGTAATCCATCTGTTTTGCTACTGATGTAAAAACAGTTTCATAACCCTATTATAATCCAATCCAAACATCATTTTATTCTCTTTAAAATTTAACACAATGCCATAAACAAATAATTAACACATTATAAACATAAAACTAATATTTTCATAATCTAACATCCATTTTTATTGGATTAGAAATTAAAGAAAACAAGTAAATAAAATAATAAGACAAATAAAGAAAATTAGTGGCTTACTAAAAGAGAGATAAGACTAGGAAACAACAATAAAAACCCTCTTTCTTGTGTTGCTGAATTCGCACCAATATACCTTATCTTAACAACCTTATAATCTTCTTCTAATGATTATAATACTCTTCTAATCAAAACCCAATCAAAATCTTCAAGAAACTCCAAGAAAACTAGTCCTAAACACCTTCAAATCTTCAAGAAACTACACCAATCTTTGCAAGAGGCAAGAGGATGGTGTTATAAAAGCCTTAAAATTGAGTTATGAATAATTTTTTGAGATGCTGATGGTGATGTTGTTTTGAATTCGGCAGCAAGGGAACAAAGAGAAAGGAAAAAACTTTGAAATGGTGAAATGAATAGTTATTGCTTGTATGAGGAATATTGAGATGGTATTATGAGGTTTTTTATGGAAAAAGTGGAGAATGTTCGTGTGTTAAGGGTGAACCATTTAGGGCCTAGGGACAAGGGAAATTTAAATCTTTTGTTTTTTAATTTTTGTTTATAAGAGTTTACGTTTTAAGGTGTAATGTAAGGTAAGAAAAAAGTAAGGTTATAGGAGAAACGCGAGATTTTAAGCAAGAAAATTCGGAAAACGCGAATCAAACGTAAAATGAAATATGAAATATAATTATTGGGGAAAATATGAGATAATAAATCACTTACGATGCGAAGACGGAATAGATTTCTAATTACGCTAGAAGATCATTCATTAGCACTGTGTCGAGAAAACTAGCAAAATTTACTCCATTTCTTTGGTCAGATCAAGGGGCATCACCTTCCATTACCAGAAGCAGTAGTAAGCTAAGTAAAAACAGAAGACATTCTATTTCTTGAATGCGACCCCTGTGCACCAACACCTACTTTTTTGGTTGATAAGGAAATAATCCTGTAGGTTGATTCAAGGCTCTTACTCAAAGTTGTATCCTAAAACTTGTATCTCAAGTCTTCAAGGTGCTTTGTATCTTGAACGGTATCATGTTAATTCTTCATGAAATAAATAAGTTACGGAGTAATATGAATGAGTACCTTTGTAATGCTAGAATAAACAAAGAAGGATTAAAAATGTTGGTATGGGGAGTATAGGAGCCTTTGTGGAAAATGGACCGGGTTTAGGTTGCTGACACATGAGATCATTGCCCGAGGCTTGGTACTTGGGGAAGGGTCAGGTGGGTGGTGTTTAATTTAAATTGAGAATGTTCGAGTTTTTGGTGGTTAAAATTTGTAAACGAGCAAACAAAAATTCAATGTACGCGTTCAAGTGTTTTAAACAACAAAAAACTGTAAAAAGATCTAAGGAAGAGCATATCATCTGGATGATTAGATACCAAAATTCTATCTGATAATGGCAATTCAGCAACTCAAACATCCTTATGAAAACGAGCATACTTTGAGCGAGCCATTGTACAGATCAGGACCGAACCAAACCAGTATCTTTCAGTCCGAGCCTTAAACAGTGTGCTTTAAGTTATTAGGCTTTATTCTGTCCAAAACTACATGGACCACATATAATTTATACAAATCAATTCCTGATTTACTTACCAGCAACACGACTGTGACATTAATCTACTAAAAAAACAAAGAAAATGTTGGGACGATGCTTGTTCTACAGGATGATCTAATCTATCTTGCTTTCCTTCTTTAGAACTCATACTTTATCGGCTGTTAAGAATCTCGTAATAAAAACTTAGCAACACCTGTAGATGCAAACAATTGCTGAACCATGTAAACATGTGATGTCCTCGTTTCCTGCAATTGAAATCACGTATGTGAGGATTCTCGTTCCTTGTTTCTAAGGGCTGAGCATGTAAAGGGCAAAAGACGTTTCTAGCTAAAAATTGTAGAAACACAGGAAAAATTTACCTCTAAAGACCTAAAAATCTATTGATTCTTCTTTAGTTTTGAAGCCGTGAATGTGGCCTTACGATATTGGCTAGACGCTCTTATTATAAAAAGAAGTGTTTCTACAAGCATCCCCACAACGAATCCAAGGATACCACCAGCAGCATGCTGAAAATCAATCAAGACAAATCATTATTCACAATAAATTTACTATATTATCATGTCTTTGGTTTAATGATGCGTGAAAAGACAATAAAGTGGTAATGGTTGTATAAGTAGTACCATTACTGGACTATGACCAAAACAATGATCTGAATGTATAATATCCAACAAATAGCCTGTTAACATTGCAAGTGCCAAATGTAAACCTGATACAATGCAAAACATTTGATCGTTATCGACTTATTGTACCACTTTTTGCCCACTCATCTAACCTTTTGATCTATAAAAAATTTAACGTTTTTTGAGACTCCCCTTAATGAGTGCGAGCAACAGCAAGCTCAACCAGAAACCATCTTTTATGGCCAAAACTTTAGATTCATGGGCAAACATGAACAGTCTTGGAGGCATAGTGCCTAAATAAATTAATCTCCATAGTACAATGTCCAAAAGACAGTTTACAAAGTTCATGAAATGGGTGACTTTGGACAGTTTTGGTAATGGGTCATAATGGGTTCAGTTCTAATTGGGTAGTTTCCCGTAAGTGGGTCGAAATGGGGTTGACCCACAAATACTTTATTGACTTTTACAAATAATCAGTGTATTAAGTATAGCAGCAAGAATTATATTATCACAACTATTTCTACCCAAATAATGGCCATAAATGTTTCCAAATTTCCACTTCTATTAACATGAACTATACATAGACAGAAATGCAGAAAGAAAGAAAGAAAAAAAATCACCAAATCCTATTTGATCTTTGTATGAAAAAACTGCTCAGTTTCGTCAACTTTTGGTGTAATATCCTTAACTAGAATGCCAATTATAACAACACCTATTACAAGCTAGAGCTACAGTTTCCTCAAAAAAAGGTTATTCTTGCCCACTACAAAAATGCAGAAAGCATAAAGAGCTGTAACAACATTTTTGCCAAAATGAAATAATTTAAATACATATAATATGTGCAATATAGCATTATTACTACATCGTCCTTCCACCAACAATTGGTTTAGGTGGACTCAATGACCTAATCTCAGGGGCAGAACTAGGAAAAAGTATATTAAGTTTATGCATCAATATATCACTTCTTGATGGTATCTCGTTCAATAGAAACTGCTGAACAATCGGTTTCTTAAACCATTCCGATACAGAATCCCCTGGTGCCCTTAAAACCACCTTACTAACCTCAATCGGTGATTTAACCGAACCCAACATTTGTGCAATCACAATCTTAAGTGTGGGTCCTGTTACCAACTTGATCCGTCTAGGAACAACACCATAATACAACATCCATTTTCTGAACCTATGAAGGGTATGAACAACTGCAATAAGAGCTGCACCAACTGATAAGTCTCTTACATCAAGTGACCACGCTATATGCTGATCAAACACAATTGCTTTGGGGAAAAGCTTGTTTTCATATGAAACTTTCCACCCACATCGTGCACGATTGATCTGACCCATTAAGACAAGATAGTTTAGAAGCACGTTAACAAAGTACCTAGCCGCACCCTCTTCAGATTCATAATCGATATTCTGAAAAAACTCACGAACAAAGGCTAAAACTGGTTGTTTCCTTTGTTCTGGACCCGTGAAAATCCCACACATAAATTCATGTGCTTTATGCTTTGTAGCACTCAAGATCGACATCAGATGTCGTTCACTTTGCCCATCTTGACATCTTACTAGATGGGCTAGAATCGATGTATACAGTATGAGGTCAACTTTAGCTGCAGACTCAACATAGTTTTCAAGTAGCGGTTTTGCAGACTCGTATAAACCGTTTTTCATACACGACTCAAAAAGTTGTCTTATGATAAAATTGTTTGTTCGAATCCCAGATGAACCCATAAACCTTAACCATCTTAATGCATGATCAACAGAAGCCTCTTTGATAAAAACCATAAGTACATTTAGTCACTAGCGCGTCACACTACACGTCTCCCATCACCTCATTTTCCTTAGCAAAATCTCTTAGCAGCTAAAATACGCACATAGCTTGCTTTTTGCTGACGGTTATAGTGCAACTGAAATACTCAAAACCGGCCTTACACCTGCAAATTACTCATATGAACTAAACCAGCTTTTTTTTCTTTGTTTTTTGAGGATCTCAACTGGCTATGTTATATATAAAAAACAAGCAAAGATATCCGCGCGTTGCTGCGGGCGTTAATTTTTCGCGCGTTGTTGCGGGGCGTTAATTTTTTATTTTTATTTATTTATTTATTTTTTTTGTTTTTTCGCGCGTTTTTTTTATGTTTAATAGTGTAAGTTTATTTTTTCCTGCGCGTTACTGCGGGGCGTTAATTTTTCGCGCGTTGTTGCGTGTCATTAATTCTTTTTTTTCCCTTTAATTTTGTGCGAGTTTATTTTGTCGGTCTCATATTTAATAGTGCGGGTTTACTTTTTCAGTATCGTGTTTAGTAGTTTTTTTTATGGTCTTACGCGTTGTTGCGTGGCGTTAAAATTTTATTTTTTTTATTATTTTTTTATTTTTTATCTTTTTTGCGAATTTATTTTTTTGGTCTCATGGTGTAAACTGACACTAACACTGTTTAAGTCAATTCGGAAATGTTACCGGGGGATTTTTTTTATCTGAATGCGTAGGTACTTTTGTAACATTTTTTTCCTCCCTATTTTGTGCCAACAATTAAAAAAAAACTAATTGGGCCGGCCCAATTTTTTGGGCTTCTTTTTGGGCCAGCACTGTAGCACTGTAGCTACAGTGCTTAAAATGAACAGTACATGTGCAAAAGTCAACGGATCTCAAATGATAATATATATAATAAGTACTCAGTGTCGGTAAAAACCCAGCCTTTTCCATATCAGAAAATACCGACATGGCAGTCTCCAGCTTTCCTGATTTCGCATGTGTTAGACCAAACTAGATTAGATGGGTCGGTCCAATTATATAAATGGGTCGTACCCATTAGGTTATGTGTTAGTTGCTTAATCTCTAAGCCATGACATTACATACAATCTAATGTACAAATCACAATTACAATTACAATAATATATACCCTTTGAGGTTTTATATGGTATTAGAGCCAAAACCCTAAAAAACCCTTTTTTTTCGGGCACAATTCCGGTCACTTTTCAACCGCCACAACAACCCCACCAAGATCAGATCCAAAGCAGTCCTACCATCATATCCAATCAGCGATCAGATCCACAGATCCGCTCCCCATCACCTCGCTGTTGCCGCCACCGGCCGCCGTCGTCAGAAACCAAAAAAAAGAGTATTACTATGGCTATGATTTCAGCTTTCACCACAGTCGATAAAACGGCTCACAACTCTCGTAAGTTCGCTTTTACCTTTTCACCCACAAATTATGGTTATTAGAAAACTATGATTAAACCATTCCTCATCACAAACAATTTGATGGGTTATGTGGATGGTTCAATACCGTGTCCATCAAAAACCTTATCCGTTACCGAAGGTGCCACTGTTCCAAAGAAAAACCCCAATTATCCAATTTGGGTCTCCAACGATGCCCACGTTCGTATGCTAATCATCTCTACAATCTCAGAAGCTTCTTTTCGCCATGTTCAAGGTACAACTTCTTGTGATCTTTGGTTGTCTCTTAAAAAGGCGTATGTACCTCATTCCACATCTAGGGAATACACTCTCAAAACACAACTTCTGAGAATAGAGATGCATGGTGATGAAACTCTCGATGCTTATCTAAATCGTGCTCAAGAATATGCTGATGCACTCGCCGCCATCGGTGAACCTGTAAAGGATAAAAATCTCGTTATGCTTGCTGTCTCAGGTCTTCGTAAAGAATATAACGGTCTAAAAACTACAATTACTGCCCATCAAAGTCCAACTGCATTTAGAGCTTCATGCACTCCTTAGTGATCACGATTATATGCTTGGAAAAACTCGTGCACCTGCTCCGTCTATCACTTCATCTTTTGCTGCAAACTACGCAGTGGGCTCACCAAGCATTCCAGAAGCTCGCCAAGCTCAACTTTCAGAGTTGACTACTCAATTGAGTGCTCTTGGATTCCAAGTGTCACCCATTACACCATCTGGTCCACAAGCCTGTTCGCCCTTCAAACAACAACAGGAATAACAATAACAATAACCGTGGCAATTGCAACAACTCTCGTGGTAATAACAACAACCGAGGTCGTGGTAATGGTCGTCAATTTAATTGGGCATACACCCAAAACACAGTGTATGGCACTTGCAATAGATGTGGTATTTGTCACATTCCATCACAATGCCCTAATCGTGACCCTTCTACTATTCGCACTCGGCTATCCGCTAACTTTGCAAATACCCGTGCTCAATCATATTATGACACTGGAGCAAATAGTCATATGACACTTGATTTGGAAGCGATGGACAATTCAGAGGCATATTATGGTGACGACGCACTTCATGTTGGCAACGGTAAGGGTCTTCCTATTCTTCATATTGGTTCATCTAAAGTTTACTCCACAAAAAACGTTTTCTCTCAAAAACATTCTTCATGTACCAGAAATCTTCCACAATCTCCTTTCTGTTCAGAAATTTTGTCATGATAATGATGTCTTTTTTTAATTTCATACTTCTTATTTTGTTGTAAAGGACGAGTCTACACACACCACTCTTCTCACCGGCCCCAGTAAACACGGTCTCTACATCATCACTCTTCCTCAACTAAAGTCCATCAATAAAGTATCTTTTTCGGTTGTCCGAGCTTCCCCAACCATTTGGCATAGACGGCTCAGACATCCTCATCAACGTCTTTTGCGTTCTATGCTTTCTAATTTTTCTCTTCCCGTTACAAATAAAAGTCTTTCTGTAATTCTTGTCCAGTGGGAAAATCTTCAAAACTACCTTTATTTGAATCTGGATTTCGAAGTAACAATATTTTAGACTTGGTTTATTGTGATGTTTGGGGTCCCGCACCTTTGTTATCTTTTGAAGGTCATAGATATTTTATGTTATGTGTTGATCATCATTCTCGTTACACGTGGATATATCATTTAGCTCAAAAATCTGATGTGTATTCCACTTTTAAATCATTTATGCAAATGGTTGAACGTCAATTCACAACAAAATTAAAGAATATTCAAACCGATTGGCGTGGTGAGTTCCACAATTTAGCTTCGTTTTTCTCTTCGCTAGGAATTATTCACCGGCGATCTTGTCCTCATACAAGTGAGCAAAACGGCTTTGTTGAACGTCGTAATCCCCACGTTGTGGAGACCGGTCTTAACTTCTTGCTCAAGCATATGTTCCTTAACGTTTTTGGCATTATGCTTTTGATACTGTTGTTTACCTAAGCAATCACATGCCCTCTCGCACATCGACAAACAAGTCACCTTTTGAACATATATTCAAACGGTCTCCCGACTACTCTTTTCTTTGTGTCTGGGTACCTATGTTTTCCTCATCTTCATTTGTACAATCGTCACAAAATGGATTTCCATTCCACTCCGTGTGTCTTTCTTGGCTACAGCCCCTCCCATCATGGATATCGTTGTCTTGATATCTCTACCGAGCGTCTTTATATTGCTCGACATGTTCGTTTTAATGAAGCACAATTTCCCTTCGATATCCCTAAAACAACTTCCCCACCCCCTTCGAAAACATCTCCCTATTACTCCTGAGAATCACCTTATGTAATTCCTACTACTGACCATCCAAGTCCTTCTTCACCACGCTCACCGATTTCATCTCCATCATCAGTTTCATATTTGAGTCCAACTTCTCAAACTTCTCCCGAGTCTTCTAATGGTCAACCATCTCCCGTATCGACTACATCAATACCAACACCACCACCACCCATACCACCACCACCACCACCACCACCACCTCTCATCACTCGGCAACGTCCTGCAAATCTTCGTCAAAATCCCAAACAACGGGTTCCCTACAATCCTTCCGCAAATCATGCTACCGTCCTCCCCACTACCATCACTGAACCAACCTCGTTTACCGTTGCCAACAACTCTTCGAGGTGGCGTCATGCTATGAAAGAAGAGTATGATGCTCTCATGAAAAATGAAATGTGGTCTTTAGTACCTCGTGCTTCTAACACCAATGTTGTTGATGGTAAGTGGGTATACAGGTTAAAACGGGACAAGAATGGTGCTATCACTCGTTACAAAGCAAGATTTGTTGCCAAAGGTTTTCGGCAACAACCAGGTATTGATTTTCATAAGACATTTAGCCCGGTTGTCAAGCCGACAACTATTCGAGTTGTTTTATCAATTGCGGTTACTAACGACTGGCCACTACGCCAGTTAGATATTCAGAATGCATTTCTTCATGGAAATCTTAAGGAGCAGGTTTATATGAAACAACCTTTGGGCTTTATTGATCCAGAATGACCAAATCATGTATGTTTGCTTCATAAGTCTCTTTACGGCTTAAAGCAGGCCCCATGCGCAATTTGTTTGAGCGGTACAACTCCAATGCTCTCCAGTACGAGATCTCCAGTTTTGTCAAAGTGCTCACAAAGATCCACTTTGTTTATTTATACGCTTGGAGACATACTTTTTGTACATTCTGTGAATATCTGTGGATTACACAATTGTTCTACAATCGTAATGAATAAGAGGCACTATCGACAATAAAAATTTGTCAACTGGATCCGCTTATGCATTAACAGAAAGTCTCGGAGCACTTAACTATTCTTGTCTATTGAAATTGTTACACGCATGTGTTCGACATTCTCCCTATCCTCAAAAGGAGTATATTTTGGAGCTATTACAAAGTGCCAGGTCCTTCAATAACTGCAATCCATGAGTCTGCTGTTCATGAGGTTCCTCTCGAGCTGCACCCAGTATTAGAGTGACAAATACAGTTATTCCTCTAATCCCAGAATTATCGACAAGCAGTGGGTTACTTTATAACAATATGTTTACCCTACATCCCGTCCGTGACATAACTTTTACTGTTGACAAGGTATGTTCAAATATAGCCATAGCTGCCGACCTAGCATCTACCCTTGCGGTCTGCAGTAAAACGATCTTTATACGTTATTCTTCATATACGTTGAACATAAGCCCAAAACGTCATCATGAATTAATCGGAATGGTCAATATTTATATACTTGACCGATACGAATGAGTAGTAATACGCTAGAAGATAGGCATAAGAGATCGGATCTAAACTAAGTAATATATATAAATTATATAATACTATAATGATAATCAAAAGAGCAAGTACGGATCAGGGATGCGCGCGCGGATATCGGATCAGCGATGAAGGATTCTGTAATTTGAAAAATGAAAGTAAGGAAAATCTTTAAAATTTGTGGTTATAGACTAGGTTTTGAAAAATGACCCAGTTCCCTATAACCTTGGCTCTGGTACCAATCTGTAACACCCCCAAAATCTGATATGCAGCGGAATGGTAACATTGGGGTGCTACGTCAAAGTACAACAATCAAGATATAGGAAACGACCTAAAAATGGCGTTTTAAACAAGAACATTCGATGCATTATAGCAAAATCAGAGTTTATACATTAGGTCCCATAAGTTTTGAAAAGAAAAGACATACTACATAAGTTCTTTAAACAAAAGCTTAATAATCCCAAAAGACGACATAAGTTTTTATAGATAAAGTTGCATCGAATTTAATTAAAACACAGAATCCGTTTTCATCGATATCCATCACGGCTCCCATCCAAGCTTATATCTGAGGACCTGAAATTAAACATGCTAAAGGTCAACACAAAGGTTGAGTGAATTCATAGGTTTATAAGTAAAAGTGTGGACCACAAGATTTAAGTAATGGAGGACTAAGTACATATTCCGAAGTCCAAAAACATGTATTATTGCACTAAGCTCATGACCCCGAAGCCTTAACTGTTTTTGCCCCAAGTGGGTAGGGTGTCTGCCAAAACAACCTACAAGTTATTCTCAATGTTAAATGCACCATGGTCAACTTGTGACCAGAAATTCAAGGTGGGGATTGTTAGTCCCGATAGATCTATCCACAACACTAGCGCTCACAATAGTGGTAATTGACGGTTCATGATATGGTAGGGACTTAGATGGCACTGTGGTAACTTATGCAATAATATGCAGGTAATAATCTGGATAGCATACAGTTTAAAACAAAACACTTGTGTCCGTAGTAAAACAAGCATGTAATTCCACCCCGTAGAGTTTATAAAACAAGGAGATAGAAATGGGGGCTATGAACTCACCTTAGGAGTGAAGTGATGAAATAATCAGGTAAATGGCAGAAAACGTATCACGGAAATATCCGAAAGCAACCTAAGTAAATATGGGTCGTATCAGTACTCAAGTACGTCGTCTAATAACTACCATGTACAATCCTATATAGTTATCATCATACTATCGTTCGGGCTATCATAATTAAGAGGTCATGACATGACGTACGAGGAGCTAGGATACTTTAAATCGTAAATCCAACAGTTCGTCAATACGACATCCGAAGAGGCCTCATTATGAAATTCCCTAGTAATATAGCACTTGATAACTAATACCACATATAGGTCTATATAGCTCAATCACCATCTAATTGTTTTGGAAAAATTGGGTTGATTAAGTAAAAACGTTTATAATTATCGTTTTAGTAAATATAACATAACTTTTGCGTTTTAAGCCCTAATTTGACGTTTCTTATGCCCACGCTTTCGTACAAAGACGAGTGATCAAAATATTAGATATTAAAATTTTCAACTTTCTGTTGTGAATAGTAATTTTACTGTTCACAACAGCTATAAACCCGTTTTTACGTTTTAATTAGCGTAAAACTCGTAAATGTCGTATTTTATTCGTTATAGTTCCGTTTTTAGCGATTCTTTCGAGTACGATCTCGTATTTAAAAGTTATATCATATATTTGATGTTTTAAAAATATAACTTTCTGTAATGAATAGTAATTTTTATAAAAATAGTTTTATAAACCCGGTATTAACGTAAATCGTATTTTTATCGTATCTTTTTCGTTATAAATCGGTTTTTCAAGTTTCTTATCATTTTGGAATCGTCATGAGGCGTATTATTTTTATAAAAAGTCAAAACCTACTGTATAAGTGTCGAATTTAAACAGCCCTTTATTATCCAAGAGTATACTTTCTTTAAACACTTTAAAAACCCTAATTTATACATAATCATGTTTATACTTAAACAACATGTTAACATACTTATAGATCCATTATTCCATGATATATACAACAACATGACATAAGAAAAAGTGTATAATTTCATAACCATAGGTAAAAACTCTTTTTACATATTCAAAGGTTCTAAATGGTGATTTAGCTATAAAGAACATGTAAACACATAAAATCATGAAATGAAAAGTATAAAGGTATTTAGATAACCTTAGGAAGGATGAATGATGAAGAACAAATGATCTAAACCCTTGTTTTGGATATCAAACCCGAGATTATAACACTAGAAAAACCCTTAATCCTTTGAAACCCGAATCTTGCACAAACTTTCTTAAATCTTCGAAACGAGAAATCAACCCTCCGATCTTTCTTAGAACACCTTAGAATAGATGTAAGAACACTTGTATTTGATCTAGAAAATCAAAGTATGGATGTGTTATGGAGATGGTTTTGAGCCGTGATATATGATGAGAGAAATGAGAGAAATGTGTGAAAAATTTGTTAAGAAATATATGTTATGATTTATGTTTTCTAGTTTAGGCTTTATATAGGGCTTAACTAAGGTTAAGGAACTCTAGTTAAGTTAACTAGGGTTAAGTTAAAGGAAAATATCTAAAAGATATTTTTGATAAATATCTAACAAATATCTAAAAAAATATCTAGGGTTATTTAGGGCATATTTAGTGATTTGTGATTTCCGGGTTCGCCTAAACGCGTTTTATTGCGAAACGTAAACGTTTTACGTAACCGACAAAAATAAAATATAAAAAGTTGATTACTACTTTCCTAAAAGTAGTATATGGCTTGCTTGACGAATACTTTAATTCGTTTGGTGTCCGTTTACATTAATCGTTGATTTTTAGTTTACGCGATGTAACCTGATACTTAATATTAAAAGCGAACGCGTACGAAAAAAAATAACTCGTAAAATAGATGACGTCGAAAATGACCTGAAAAATACGGAATGTTACAGTCTCCTCCGGTTAGAAGAGCCTTGTCCTCAAGGCTTAAGTTGCGGCACTTGAGGAAAGTACGGATTCAGAGAAGAGATTCGGATATTTCTTCCAGAATTGGTCTTCACGTTCCCAAGTATACTCAGCTCCTTGCCGAGAGTTCCAACGTACTTTGACCAATGGGATTCTTCTTCGCTTTAGCTTCTTCACATCTCGTTCCACTATCTCAATAGGTTCTTCGACAAATCGCAGATTTTCATCAATCTCGATCTCGTCCAAAGGCACTTGAACATCTGGCTCCGCCAAACATTTCTTGAGGTTTGACACATGAAACGTGTCGTGAACACAACTCAGCTCCTGGGGTAACTTCAGTCGATAGGCTACTGGTCCAACACGCTCTATTATTTCGAACGGTCCCACATACCGTGGTGCCAGCTTTCCTTTCTTACCAAATCGTACCACTCCTTTCCACGGAGATACCTTAAGTAACACTCGGTCTCCAACTTCGAATTCAAGAGGCTTACGTCTCTTATCAGCATAGCTTTTCTGACGACTTCTTGCCGTTATCAACCTTTCCTTAATCTGAAAAATCTTTTCTGTCGTTTCTTGCACAAGTTCTGGTCCAATAAGCTGACTTTCTCCAATTTCAGTCCATATCACGGGGGATCTACATTTCCGCCCGTACAGAGCCTCGAATGGCGCGCACTTAATGCTCGCATGGTAACTGTTATTATAAGAAAACTCAACCAACGGAAGATGAGTATCCCAACTGCCACCAAAATCCATTACACAAGCTCGTAACATATCCTCCAGTGTCTGAATGGTACGCTCACTTTGACCATCGGTCTCAGGGTGGTAAGCCGTACTCATGTTTAGTTTTGTACCTAACGCCTTCTGAAGAGCTTGCCATAAGTGTGACGCGAATCGACCATCACGGTCTGAAATGATTGACACTGGTACACCATGTCTTGCTACGATCTCGTTAATGTAAATTCTTGCTAGCTTCTCTGTTTTGAAATCTTCACGAATGGGTAAAAAGTGAGCCGACTTGGTCAATCTATCTACAATGACCCAAATCGCATCATACCCACCGCTGCTTCTAGGTAACTTTGTGACTAAGTCCATTGTTATTTTCTCCCATTTCCACTCAGGGATTTCCGGTTGTTGAAGTAATCCTGAGGGTTTCTGATGTTCGGCTTTAATCTTAGAGCATGTAAGACACCTGCTAACGTACTCAGCAATGTCTTTCTTCATACCAGGCCACCAATACAAATCTCTCAGATCGTTACATCCTTATCTCCCGGATTGTACGGAATATCTAGATGTATGAGCTTCATCCATGATTAAATATCTTATATCTCCAATAGATGGACTCCAGATTACGATCAAAGAAGTAAATTTCACATCAGCTGTTGCTCAAAGTGTCTTTCTATCCTCTTAGCCTTTCAGCTGGGCTTTGAGATCATTGGAAGCTTCGCTCTGTGCTTCCAAAATCTTAGTCTTAAGTCTAGAATGATAGAATACTCATAGCACGTCTGTCTCGGCTTTAGTCTTTCTTTTCTGCTCAAGGCATCTGCCACCACATTTGCCTTGCTTGGGTGGTATTTGATCTCGCATTCATAATCACTAAGAAGCTCGATCCACCGCCTTTGGCGCATGTTCAACTCTTTCTGATCGAATATATACTGGAGACTCTTGTGGTCAGTATCCCACTCCGCTAACCACGAGGTGGGGGTTCAAACTAAGACGTCTTTACTTCTAGGGATTTGGTGTGTTGTGATATCTCACTTGGAAGAAAGGTCTAGGTGAGGGTTCAAACTAAGACACCAATCCTTAGCCATATTAGGAAGAAGGTGTTGATGTGATTTCCCACTACGCTAGCAACGGGGTGGGTTTTCAAACTAAGAACACCGGTCGTTGGTTGTGATATCCTACTAGGGAGCGAGGCCTAGGTAGGTGTTCAAACTAAGCAACACATTCCTAGCTTTAAGAACTTATGAAAATGTTGAATATGTTGCAAAAAGTTCTAAAGTTTAAATCTCGAAATCAAGTTACGAAGTCTTAATAAGTTGTTGCTTTGAGTCATGATTCATTTTGAATTATGACTATGAAAATAAGTTGGTCTATGGTTAAATTAAAATGAGTACACACATTCAATCATATATCCATGTTGGGAGTAAAAAGTTCGCAAGTCATAAGTATGAGGGCTTAACATCTAAACTTATATCGACAATGATCTTGTTTAATTGCTTAGCTTGGAGCTTGTGAAAAAAATCGGGGACGATGAAATTATCCGTCAGGACGTCCGTGGATTATTCTATGAACGTTTCTCATTCTATGATCCCATTGTTGATAAATAAAGGAAGTCAAACATGTTTGAAAAAAAAAAATTTAGAGTAGTTGTGTAAATATAAAAATTGGTGAGAACCGGGACTTGTCGAGGCTATTGATTCTTTTATTCCCTTTGATAAACGCTTGGCTACTTTTCCAAGTTATTAGTCGAGGGGATTTGAGATTTTTGGTTTCTCGAGTGCTTACTTCATAGCATTGCGTGGGACACGCAACATCTTAGTTTGGGGGATTTTGGTATGTGCTTAATTACACATACCTTTTACCTTTAAAAACGAGCTAAAATAACCAAAAACGGACTCAAAATGCCAAATATATGCTTGTTTTGCTAATTGTGTTGTGCAGGAACGGATATCTCACAAAAAGACGAAAAACCAAGCAAAAAGCGACAAAACCGGACACGGGATGGAAAAGTGTGTGAAGACGAAGCCCAATCAAAGTCAAGTCAACTCCGAGAAGAAAAAGCAAAGAAAAATATAACTTGAGGGGTCAAAAATGCCAAACCCCTAAGTTATATTATTATATAAACCACAGGGACTGATTACGCCAATTTGGGAAACTTCATTTATAAAAGAAAGAAAAGGGGAAATAGAGAATGAAAAGAAGTGTGATGTGGAGGGGCCTTTCTTGTACACAAACCAAACATACCCTTAATCATCTTCAACCTCTCTCTGTCACAACCCAACTTGTATAAACCCTTTCCCCAGCTTTCCCGCCAATACCAAAACCAGCCAGCACCCTGTTTTCATACTTCTCCTGCAAATCACTCAAAACCCATCAAAAATTTAATATTTCATCGTCTCAACTATTCCCCCCCAGCTGTATTAGTCCATTTTGGCAATCCTATCCATTCCCAAAGGCATTTCTATGGCTGAGATTGTCTCCAAAGAAGCTAAAAAGAAATCAAAGGCTGGGATTTGCTCTAGATTCACCTCACACAACTAGCACACTTGGTTTTATCTCTACAAAGAAGCACAAGCTGCAAGTCCAAGACTTCGGCTATAAATAGAGCTTTTTGTAAGCCTTTGAGGCATCTAGTTTTTAGTTTTTAATTTAACTTAGCTTATTTTCAGTTATTTACAGTTTTTACTTTCAGCTTGTAACACTTTCAAGTTTTAATGAAAGTTTGAGTTTTTAAAGTCACTTTATAATCCCAAGTGTTAAGTTTCTTTAATTGTGTTTGTTTTGTGTTCAAATAGCTCTCCAATACAAACTTGTTTACAAACTGTTTTATCTAAGTGAACCTTAAAAAGTTAAGTAGTTAAGAGTATATTCACTCCAAGCAATCTCAATTATACTCAGGCTTATGTTATGGATGATAAGCCAGTTTTTGGATGGCTTATGGACTCTCACTAGCTTGTTCTATGCAAGCTAGAGCTTGTAGATTAATTGTTGACCCTGTTTTGAGCAAGGGGTGTAGTAAGTCTCTCTATTTCTGAACTTTACTGGTCTATTGCGAATTGTTAGTTTATTTGTTAAAACTGCTAGTTATAAGTTAACACTGATAGGCTAATTCATGCTTATTTAAGTGCTTATTATGAATTGAAAATTGCTTATAAGTGTTTTACTTTGTTATTTGATAATCTGTTTTTAATTAGTTTGAAATAAAAATGATTTTTGGAAATGTTAAAGGCTGTTTTGAACAAGCTTTTACTAAACTCCAAGTTAGTAATGCTAGTTTTCATTTTAGAACTTTATAACCTAACACTTACCAGTACTAACTCCAGTTAGTAATGTTTAGTTAGTAGTGTTAGTATGGCAGGTCAATTTTAGCTAATCAGTTATTTTTTCAGTTGTTTAAGATTTCTTTAGCTTTTTAGAGTAGATTTAGCCTATTATTTGTTTACTGTTTTCCACGTAGACTTTTTTGTCTTTTCAAAATAATTTTAAGAGTTAATCAGTTTTAGTTTTCTAGCTTATTTACAATTATAAGTCTATTCTGGTTGCTTATTCTTATGCTTAAGTGCTTATTCTGGGTAGTTAACCTTCTGTTCTAGCTTATTTGCTTATTTCTTGTTTAATTGTGTTTTGTTAGGGCTAGCAGTACTAATCTTTAGCTAACAGTACTAACTTAAGCCTAGCAGTACTAACTCTAAGTTAGTACTGGTAGTACTGTTGTGTTTATCTTGTTTAATTTAGCTTAATTGCATGCTTAATTTGCTTATTTAGATTAGCTTATTTGTCTGTCTTAAGCTTATTAGAGCTTATTTGTGCCTTAGTGTAAAAGTTTTTAGTGTTTTGCCTCTGCTAGCTTTGATTCAATTTCCAGCTTATGTTCTTTGTTTAAATTTTATGTGCATTTACTTTCAGTTTTAATTCCCAATCATTCCTTGTTACATTCAAACACCAATCATCAATCGTTTTTCGATAATCCATCTCTAGCCTCGTTGGGACATAACGACCCGGAGTTTCTCTATACTGCTTCCGGTTTACTTAAATTCGTGAGTGCTGACCTTTGTTGTGTATTTTTATATATTTACATATATATATATGTGTATGTTTATTTACACATAAAAAAGGGTAAGTTCGCGCGTAACCAACTCCTGCTACCATCAAAGCAGTCGAGGAAGTTTGTGTCACATGTGGTTCAAACCATAATTTCAACAATTGTCCATTAACAAGGAATGAATTTCCCATTTTTCATGATAACATTCATCAATTCCAACAAACCGCTGCCGTTGGCAATTTTGTTCAAAGGAATCCTCCTAATTTGGCAAATCAGATAAGACCACCCGGTTTTAATCAACCAAATGTTCAAAACAACCAAGTTAACCAAAGCCGATATCAAGGAAACAATTTCAATTCGAATCAAAATCGTGGAAACAATTTCAACCAAAACCATCAAAACAATCAAGATCAAGTTTTTCAACCATTAACCAATCAACTACCGGTTTACCAAGTTCCACCATATCAAGCTCCTACGCCCCAAATTCAAGGTGTTTTGAAAACGGATTTTGAAAACTACGTCAAGGTAAATGATGCGGTGTTGAAAAATGTTCAAAATCATGGTCAAAATTTGCAAAATCAAATTGCTAATGTTACGAGTTTGTTGACAAGTCTTTGTAATAATTTCATAGATTCCGCCCTTCTACTTCGAATTCAGGAAACTCTTCCAAGTCAAACCGTAAACTAACCCTCGTCAGCAAATTAATGCTATCACCACAAGGAGCGGAAAACTTGAGGACTTTCGATCTCTTGTTACTACTCCGTTGTTTCAAATCCTTTAAAAGAACCGAATAAAAACCGGAGATGTCAACGGAAAAAAGTGCAAAATCCAAATTTGGAAATACAGCACATGTCCCACTCCGGAGGAAGATGATTCCATTTTCATTGAAATCCCAAAAACCCAAAAGCAAAATGATATCAATTTAATGTTGGAAACTCAAGATCTTAATTTCCAAGACTAATTCTGTATCAATCTAAACTTCCATATCACGAGAGGATGAAAGTGAGAGAGAACGATAAAACCCACGTGCTCAACATAGCCGGTTCTTGAAGATGTTCAAGCAACTCCGTTTAGAGATTAGATTGAAAGATGATTAGTCGGAATGCGAAGTTCAACAAATGTTAAGGCGTTGCTTAAGGAACAAAGAGAATTGAAGAGATCGCCATTATGGACGTTTAATGTGATTGTTCTGCTATCTTAATGAAAAAGTTTCCCGAGAAGCTCGATGGATCCAGGAAAATTTCTTATCCCATGTGCTTTACAAGAGCTTGATGGGACTAGTGCCTTAGCCGATTCCTGAGCTAGCATAAATCTTTTACCTCATTCTATCTACAAGCAACTTGGGCTTGAAGCTTTGACTCCGACTCGAATGACACTCGAGCTTGCCAATCGTTCAATTACTCACCCAATGGGCATAGCCGAGGATGTTGTAGTTAGAGTTGATGGTTTTACTTTTCTTGCGGATTTTGTGGTGGTTAATTTTGAACCCGACCCAAGAGTGCCTATTATTTTAGGAAGACCTTTTCTTCGCACCGCAAAAGCTCTCATTGATTTGTATGAAGAAACTTTGACTTTAAGAGTAGGAAAAGAAGAACTTGTTTACTATGTCGATAAATCTGAGAAAAACAAAGATAAGAATTTTGTTCACGCCATTTCTGTCATCGATTTTTCGAAATCTGATCCGTTTAGTGGCAGTACCACTAATACTCTTCTTCCTAGTTTTTCTCCGATGAAGACTAGTGATTCTACTTTCGAGGAATTCATGGATGAATTTACTCTTCCTAACTCATTACCACCGGGTAATGACGTTTCAATTCATAAGAAGGATATTCATGAAGAAACTTACTCAAATCCTCTTTTCGAATTCGATGATAATTTCAAATCTAGCAACGTGAATCCTCTTTTTGAAAAGAAGGATAAGTCTTTTTCTTTCCCCACCCTTACTTCACCGGAAGAAAGTGAATTGATTTTGGAAGAAATTGAAGAAAGAGATTCGAAACCACCGGGAATTGATCTTACCCTCCCTCCCACCCTTGAAGTTTCAAGTAGCAATCCTACTTCCCTTACTCTCACCGGAGAGAAGGATCATTCATAGAAAATGTCAATATTTTTCTCGTTGGGAGAGAGATTGTGAGATTAGAATTCGAAAACTTAAGCAAGATTTTAATATATGGGGAAGCGAAGTTCGAAAAAAGGAGAAAGCTTACGAAGAAGAAAAGTATGCTGCTGCCTGTCGTTACATGCTTTCTGTTACTTGTGATGACGAGGATGATTATATTCCTTTAGCAATCACAACCGACTTACCAATCGAGGAGCCCGATAACTCTCTAAATATGGGGGATGAGCATCTCGACACTATTCCGGCAACGGAATCGGACGAAGTAATAAAGTCTAGTGTTGAGAACCTTGTCCCAATCCCAAGTGAGTTTGAGGGAATTTCCGACGATACGTGTGATGTGCCTAATTGTGATGATAATCGTGTTAATGTTGAGTCCGAACTTGTGGAATCTTTGAGTAACCGTGATACTTCGATTGTTTATTCTTCTAAGATCGACCCTATTCTCGAGGAGTTCGCCGGTGAACTTACTCATATTGCTCCAATTCCACCGGGAATTGTTGAAGCCGATTTTGATCCAAATGATGATACTTCGAGTGATGACGATTCTTTTGAGAACATCGAGTACGTTGATGCATCACTTTCTTATATCGAGTACGATAGCTTCGAGGAGGAAAATGAAGAACAAGAAGAGAAAGAGTTTGATTTAGAAGATATTTTTCAAATTCAAGACGTTATTCTTCGTGAGAAATTATTAAACGTACATCGTCTTATTTCTAAAATCGAATCTTTGAAAGATAACCCTACTCCAGATCGTGTGTTCGAGTCTCCTTCTCCATTTCCTATCCCCGTCGCGGATAGTGATTCGTTCTTAGAGGAGTCCGATACTTCTCTTTCTCATTTGTATAACTCTTTACCCGAATTCGAGACTTTTAGCGATCATACGGAAGAGACGAGAAGTGGCAACACCACTACTCATGCTAATTACTCTCTTCCCGAGTATGATTCGTTTCTTTTTTAGATTGAGCCCGATCAGGAGGGGTTGCTTAGCACTGATAATTCAAATGAACCTCTTTTGGAGCTTCCCAAGTTTGAATCATTTCATTTCGATTTGTCATTTCCTCGTCCTCCTCCGGAACCACCCGATGTTTGCATGAGATCTACGCCCATTTTGGCTATAAAAAATGCTTTTGTTAAACCTAATGAAGATTTTTACCTAAGTGAAACGGTGTTATCTTTAAATGTTGAAGATGTCGATTCCATCACATTTATAATTTGGACTTTTCTTCCATTCTTCACTTACACCGAGGAATCACCTTTGATTTTCTCCTTTAAAAGTGAGAATTTTATTTTTGACCCCGGCATCATCACGTTTCATAAGCCAGTGGTATGTTCAAAGGAAGTTTTCTATTTGCTCTCCCTAAGGACAACTAAATTCAGGGATCGAGTCGAGCTTGCGACTCGGTGACCAAAAACAAGCCGCTTCGTGGGAGTTCACCCCATGCTTATCTTTTCTATATTCTTTTTATTTTTATCTAAATGTGTTGTGTTGAGAGAGGCTTGTACTCTTTCCGATTTCTCGATGTTTGTTGCTTGTTTGTTGTGATTTTTGTAGGATCAACTCAACAATTTCTGAAGACTCTCGTGTCCGGTTGATTTTTCCCATTCTACTCGAGCTTCTCATCCTTTGTGCGAAATTAGTTTGGGGAGATCCGATATCCTTTCATCATTATCGATTAAACGTTTATCTTTGCAATACTCATAAACGGCTTAGATTTTCGTAGAGTCCCGACTTTAAACATTGAGGACAATGTTTCGTTTTAGTTTGGGGAAGGGAATCTATCGATTTGATGTTGCTTGCTTATTGTTTTGTTCTCACGTACCCGTTTTCCCACAAAAATAGCAAAAATTTTAAATTTTTAAGTGTAAATAAGAATTTTAGTTCAAATTTATACTTTGGTTTTCTAAAACGAAATTTTTCTATTTACAAAAATAATGTGTTTAATTCAAAAAAAAATGCAAGTTATAAATCCTTAGTGTTAATAATTAATATACAAACTCCATCGTAATAAAGTACATGGGCATTTGTCGGTTCGCTCCCGATGTGACATCGAAAGAAAGGGTGGAGGATGTATATTTAGGGTTGGTATCATAATAAGTACACGAGCTCTTGTCGGAGGCGTGGCCGATGTGTCGTCGAAAGAAAAGTGATACCGATTCCTAGCCTAATAATGTAAATAGAAATAAAAATGTTGCAAAGATAGAAAAATAAATAGTAAAAATTTCATTTTCTAAAACCAAGGAATTCTTTTGAACTAAGGTTTGCAAAAGTCTACAAGGCTTTTTCATCGGAAGTTCATGCGTTTCGATTAGTATTCTCCGGATGGGGTGTCAAAAGCCTTAGCACTTACCCGATGACGGTGGGATTGCTAGAGAAGAAAGTCATTCATGGGACAAGTGAACTAACGATGTCTTAGCTAAGGAGGTTTTTGTTTGCTTTGAGATGTGATCTTATTAAGTGATTAACATATTTGCCAAAAGGCCCATGTGTAAAGCTTGGTCGGATTTTATCTATCTAAATATGTGGATTTAATGGTTTAAATTAATTTGAGCACACACACTTAAATATATGATTTATGTCGGGAAGAGGAATTCACAAGTTGTAAATATAAGTAGTCTTAGCATCTTAGCTCGTAATTAGCAGTGATCTTATTTTTAAGCTTAGCATGGGAAAAGTGAAAAATCGGGGATGATAAAGTTATCTTTTAGACACTTAATTGTGCTTTTTGTTCTATGATCCTAAAAGTTACCAATGAGGTAATGAAAACATTACATTATGTCAACACAAATAAGTTGTAGTTAGGTAGTTAATTATCAAGAAAAATCATAAAAAGAGAAAAATCTTTAAAAATGGGAAGTCGGGTGTTTTATAACTTGTGATCTCTTATCTCTCTCAACAAAAATCTTTGCTACTTTTCAAAGGTTTAGTTTGGGGAAGTTTCGAGGTATTTGGTTATAAGGCATGTGATATTGCGTGAGGACACACAATCGTTTAGTTTGGGGAATTTTGATAAGTGTAAAATACACATATCCGTTAATAACTAAATTAACCCAATTAAACCCAAAACAGACCAAAAAAGGCAAAATTATGCTTGTATTTGTGTTTTGTGTGTGCAGGTACGGATATATCAAAAATCACAAGAAAACAGTCAAAAACAAGCAAACACGGACACGAGAATCAAAAGAGTACAAAAAGAAGCCAAAGAATCAAAGCCGAAGCCAGAAAAGTCAAGCCTTAGTCAAATCCAGTCAAACATTGGTCAACAAAAGTCAACAAGAACCAAAATATTCCACTTAAGCCCCTCAACTTTCAGAAACATTCACAAATGGTCCCTACCCTTAATGGGCCTAAAAACCTTAAAAAAACCCTACCTGGAATCCCTAAGCCCAAAAAGCCCAACCCGGCCCAAGTATCTTTAGCCCATATTCCTTTTATAACAACATAAAGACCATTCTTGTAATTTCAAAAAACTTGTTTTACTCTACAAATATGGTAAAAGAAGAGAGGGACTGTAGTTGCCCAAATTTTTTACCCTAAAAAAAAAAACTAAAAAAAAAAAGGTTCAAAAACGAATTTTCCATTTTTGTTAGAAAAAGGGCGGGTAAAATCATGTTTCTACTTCATCGTCTCTCCACATTACCCTTAGTCATAATAAGGGCAGCAAATGAGAATTGAAGGGTCCTTTAGTCAATTAAAGAGCTCATAAGTGCAAGGCAAGGGTCAAATCAGTCATTCCAAGGGATTCATTAGCTCAAGATCAAGCCACGTCAGCCATGGTGAAAGCACAAATAATAGTGGGTTTTTGTGCTAATTTACTCACAGAACTAGCACAGCATGTCACATCAAAGAATGACATGCTGGCAATCCTCAGGTGTCCACAAATCAATCCAACGGCTCAAGACCAATATCTAATCATTGAAGGAATTGATGGCTGAGATCAAGAGAAGTAGGCAGCAAGGAAAGGGACCTAGAAGGTTCCCCTGCAGCCTATAAAAAGGCCTCACCTCTCACACACAAAGGACGCTAGTTAGTTTTTTAGACGTAGCTTTTAGATTTAGCTTTAGCTTAATTTTCAATTCATAGCTTAAATGTTGTTTTCAATCTTGTAATCTTTCTTTTAAGTAATGTAAGCAAGCTTTATTATAATGAAATTTCAGTTGATTTAATCTCTCAAAATTTCTCTAATTCATAATCTCTCATTTTTCTTATTTAGTTTTAAGCTAAAGCTCATTAAGCCCTTATAAGCTCTATTCAGCTCTCATGAGTCTCTAAGCTCATGATTGAGCTTAATTGGACTTAATCACTCTTTAATATCTTAAACCAGCTTAAAAACTTTAACAATTGGATTTATAAGATATGGAAGGGGAGCTAACTTTGGAAGAGCTCCCAAGGACTTATACCCTAGCTTATTAATAAGCTAGGGAGCTTGTAGCTGCCCTATTGGGAACCTTTTGTTGAGCTAAAGGTTTTTGTAAGTTTCTCTTTAAGTTTCATTAATTACTTGTCTCTATTCTTATTAGTTTTAGATTGCTTATTAAATTTGCTTAGTTGCTTAAATTAGTTGCTTAATTGTGCTTATTTTTCTTTACTAGTGCTTATTAGTTATATGTTTTCATCTGTTTTTGCTTAAATAGGTTTAGATCATTAGTACTTCATTTCTGTCCTAAAAATATATAAAAACCAAAAATAATAGTGTAATCTCTTAGATCTTCATTCTAGCTTAATTTAGTAGTTAGATTTTGTCATTTAAGTTTGTTATAAGCTGTTAGTTATCTGGTATTAATGCTTTGTTAAGTGGATTCTCATTTTAAGCTTAGCTCAAATCTGTCAAGATAAATAAAGGGGTGTTTGGTTTAAGTGTGTTTGACCTCAAAAAGTCAAAATTAATTGTGCATTTTGCTTGAGTCACTTGTGTTTACCTTTAAGACAATTAGGAAAAGAGTTTTTATAAGTTAGATTTTGAAAATGAAAAAGTTAGAGCTTATATTCCTTGTTTCTGCACCAGGGCACCTTATCTCTTAAATTTTGATTGTGAAAACTTGAACCAAGCCATTTAAGGCTTGGTTATCTCTTGACTTGTGTTTGTACACTCTATTTGAGTGTGTTTTAAGTGCAGGATTTCCCTTAGGAAACCTGCACTCTTGGTTTGCACTTGTGCAAAGTGCACCAGTACTAACTTAAAGTTAGTACTGCTGTCACTTCTTAAGCCCCACATTAAGCTAGCTTAGGTAGTTTTTAACTTTTAAAATTCATAGAATAAGTAGTTTGTAGGTAATACTCAATCTGTTTTAGCTTTTTAAGTAAAAATCAGCTTATTTAGATAGTTTATTCTAGGGTTGCAATTAGCTATTTGTCTTTTCATTAAATCTTAAAAACCAAAAATATTTTAGACAACTTTTTTTTAGCTTTTTCATTGATCAATGGATTTTCAAAATGGTTTTTAAAAGTAGTTTTAAGTAGCTTTTTAGTTACACTTTAAGATAGTATAAGTTAGAATTTCATAGGGTTAGATTTGCTTATTGAGAAATAAGCTCAAAGGTGTTCTCAGGGTCTGTTTGGTTCTTACATTTAACTTAAGTGCTTGTTTGCTATTTTAGCTTATGGCTTATTAGTAATGCTAAATTCTTGTTCTACTTAGCTCATCAGGGTAGGTTTAGCTTAGTTATAGCTTATTTAGTCTTAGAATAAGCTTATAGCTTATTTAGTTTAAAGAAAAAGTTCAAAGATCTCTTTTAAGTGTTTCTGTCAACTTTTAGCTTATTTTCTGGCTTATTGAGTGCTTTTCAAAAATAGTTGCCTTTATTAAAAGTGCTTATTTATAGCTTATCTAAAACTTTGCTTTTATAAGTTTTGCAAAAAAAAATGAAAAAAAGGGAACAAGGGAAGTCGGGGGTGAGCCTGGGCTCGAACCCCTGACCTCTACCTTGCTCAACCCTTTTTACACACACACTTACCGCTTGCCCTTGGGACTTTTCTGTTAGTCTAATGCAACATTTAAGTTTTATACTAGTTTTGGCCTCTTAAGCTAAATAAGCTGTTTCAGCTTAATTCGTAGCTTATTTGATAAGCTACGACTTAAGTCTTATTTTTCCTAGGATCCTAATAGCATAAGCTATTTTTGGTATTTTTTCTAGAATTTTTACTATAAGTTTAGTATTTTTAATCTTTTATTTTCTTTTAAAACTATAAAAAATCATAAAAAATAGAAAAATAATCAGAAAAATAAAAATCTTTTTTATAAAATTTTCTTTTAATATAAAGTTTGTAGGAAAATTGGTTTCACTTTCGTAGGGTCTATTTTGCAAAAATTCACTTTTTAAAGAACGGGTTTCGTTCCCGTTCTCGGTTTTAATTTTTATCTCTCGTTTTAACCCCGTTTTCGTTCTAGTTTTTTTTAAACTTCATTTTTAGTCAATTAAAATACATTTAAAAAGAGAAATAAAAATTAGGTTTAATTTTGTAGAATTTAGGTTTTTGTCCTTAGTTTTAGTGTCCCGTTTCACGTTTTTAATTAAATTTTGAAATTGTTGCCTTTTATTTAGTAGTGATAGCTTATCAAAAATATCTTTGCTTCATTCAAATCATAATCCGAACTAAAACGAGGTTTCAATTTCACTAGTCTTTGGGGAAACGACCCGGGTGATCATATTTGCCCGGTTTAATATACGTATTATATATTATATTATATATATTTTTGAGAGTGAATTTTATCAAGGGTAACTTGGTAATTTTCTTAATTACTCTTTTAAAGTATTATATTTTATATATATTTTAGGTATATAAAACTTATACACCAAGTTTTTGGCGCCGCTGCCGGGGACTAGTGTTTAAGATTCCTTCGTTTTACGTTTGTTTATTTGGTTTGAAGATCCTTTCACCCTCGAAAGTTTCATTTTTGTTTTATAAATAAAAAAAATCATAAAATATAAAAAGTAAAAAATATATTTTCCTTTTCTTTTTAGTATAAGTAAAAGATAAAAAAAATAGAAAAATCAAAAATATAAAAAATCTTCCTTTTTAATTAAGAAATAAAAGTCACCAATTGGTAAAAATACCAAAATATAATATTCTCAACGGAGGTATTATCATTTCAATTTCCGGTGAACTTGTTGGTTCCCAAATCGAACTAAAGATTTAACACTTGCCATTTGTGTCTCTACGAAATACGGCTCACCTTGAAAAGCAATTTTCAAGAGCTACCGTGAAGTAGTTGATTATTTGGTTTAAGTCTCTTTCGTGTAACCGTTAAAATTCATTGTTAAAAAAAAAATTAGTGTAAAGTTTTGCTTTTTGATTTTTAGTTTTTTCTTTTTATGCGCACTCGTTCGCAATCTCGAAGACGTCGACAACAACAAACTCTTCCGGTTGTTGTTGAAAATTTTGATTTAGAAGAACCAATTGTTGAACAAAACGTTGTTCCAATGGCCGACAATCGAACGAT